>JABXWE010048713.1:0-16098 GCA_014611495.1 Limonius californicus
ATATATATATATATATATATATATATATATATATATGCGCATATATTTCAATTTTGTCGTGCATATTATCCGCTCTTTATATATAAGCATTCTACGTAGTTTTCGTGTTTTACCTGGAACGTCATGTAGTTGTACATAAATAGCAATACACAAGAATTGTACATTGTTGCATTATTTCTAGTGCGAAACTATAAAATGTAAGTAGTCCGTCCGGTGCATTTGTAAACGTATTTATAGTTTGAATTAGAGGAACTTTTCCATTGTACATTTTACAGCTGCAGTTGTTCCAGAGAAGTTAGTAATCGCATTTAAGAAAAAGAATCGATATGCTGGGCAACATTCGTTGCTTGTTAGAAGCATATAGTGTGGTAGCATGCTTCATTGAACCATAAACCGGAAAAGAAGTTTCTTAATTCTGTTTATATCTTATGTGAAACATTTCTCTTCTTCTATCGATATCGGGTTTCGCTTTATTTGCATCTTGGTAGATATTATTTCAATCATGCAAGACACACCAAGAGAAATATGTATATTGCTATGGTATTGTAATATTAAAAATACATCGAGCTTTCAAATAGTATGTATACTGATAACGCTTGCCATTTAACAGTCAATCAGAATAAAGACTAAAATCAACCAAATCTTCACTAATTCTAGAAACATCAAATAATTTTTTTTACACTTATAAATACTCAAAATCTAACGTTACATTAAAATTGTAAACAATATTGCGGGTTTTCACACCTCACAATACTATGCTGTAATATTGAATTAAGTAAATAAATATTTGTTTACAAGAGAAAATCTTACTTCGGTTTAAACAGTACTATCTAATTGTTTGATAATCACTTGTTTATGTCGCTTTAGTTTTTGACTTGTTTAAAACGTCATGATCTTCCACAAATTCAAACATATTACAAAACATACATTTACTTAAGTCAAATGCCTAATTATAACAAGAATCCATAAACCAGTATTTGTTAAAGATTTTTTTTATTTTCTTGTTGCTTCGACTAAACAGTTCACATAACAGACACAAAAGGAATACATTTAGGATGTCTACCCAATGCTTCATAATTTACGTCCATGCTCTCCATAGCATAGTTTTAAAGTAATTTGAATATGAATACAAAAATTTTAGTAAGGGTGGTATTAGTTGCTTCACAAAAAGTATAATTTTGCTTAGAGAAAAAGTTTCTAAAAAATATGTTAATATATAAAGTTTTGTATATAATTATGTTGTATAATTTGCTTATAGGAAAGACTTTCAAAATAAGAAATGCGAAAACTAGTCAATGATATAAATATTCAAATTAAAATGATAGCATTTAAAGACCTACCAAATTCATCTTAAACCTGTAATGCACTAATTATCTACAGTATATTTATCATGTGGTATTAAACTCCACAATCTATGCAACCCCTAGCAACAACTGTGATGCAGGTTCCATTACACCCACAGTGTCTACATAACGATGGCACATTAAACAGTATAACGAATGCATGCAAATACAACCAACAGAAAATGAAGTATTACGTATTATACTAAGAATTAAAAGTTTTCTTTCTCTAGCAGCATCTACAGTTTTTGTAATACATTTCAGTAAGTCTCCACAACATTTTTTTTAGTAACGCCCTTTTTATCACATAATAATTTTTCCCTAAAAACGTTTTATACAGTTGCAAAAAATCATATATTGCTATGTTATCCTTCGTCCACAACTATTATTTAAAATAATTAAAAATAAATTTCGCTATTCTTTTTTCCAGTTGCATTTTGGCCCCATATCATAGGTGTCAACAATTATTGCTGTGGGACAAACCCACAAATATTAATAAATAAATTATTGAAACTATAAATTGTGATTATTCTTAAACCACGTTGGTGCGCCCATGGTAAAATATCTCCAATAAAGATAGTTTGCTTTGCATTCATTAAGATACCTTTAAAATTGCTCGTTGTACAAACAAGGAGATCTCCCTAAAAAATAATTTTACTAAGTTGAAACCCGTTTTGTAGTAAGTACTCCAGTGTATCGCTGACCTCCAAAATGTTTGAACGCCCACCGGTTGATAATTTTCGAAATATTGCTTTTATACAAATATACAAATATAATGCCTTCTTTTATTAATAGTTTAATTTAACATCGTAAATTTGTTTACATATTATTTACAAAATATAATTGTATTTTTGGGCAAAGCTGGTACCAGTAATATATTCTTTCGTCCAAGAGTTCAGTTTGTCTATTATTTCAGGCGTAAGCTCTTCCTTGTATTTTCCAACAGTTCCAGATCTAAGAAATTTTCCTTCTTCCGGTATAACCTTTTTTGCCCTTCTGATTCGTATAAATATTTCCCCGTTTACCGCTTCATTTTTTCTCATAGATTCAAAGCTTAAGTGATCGCACAGCCCCTCGATGCGGTCTTCTGCTAACGGCTTGCCTAAAAAGTTCGCAACTTTCTTAACGACTGACGTAAGGTCTCGTTTCATGTCTTCGTAACTAATAAACAACAAATTTGGTAGCTCTCGTTGCTCCCAAAAACCGAGCACATGTTTCCAAAATGAACCGTATACTACTTTATTGGCCATAAATACTTTGCAGAAGTCTTCCATGTTTGGAGTCCATCCTTGCAGGAGTTTCCCGTGATGATAGTAAGAAACGCAGACATCTTTTGGGTCCCTGACGAGGTATATCATCTGCAAAAGTAGATGCGAGTTACGTCCCAAATTAATTAAATTTTAACTTACTTTTGGAGATTTTGATCCATTTTGGATTTGATCAGGGAGAAGAGCAAACGGCATGTGCGTTTTTATAAATCTCGGATTCGATTTTTGGCTTACGTATCCTACAGAATTATGTACAAACTCAGGAGCAGTCCCCTCCAAAACCTTGTCCATTTTCTCTACATCATGTAAAGTAGACAACCTAGAATAAATCAATATTAGACATAATCGGACTGAATATTCTTTTGTTATTAAGTTAAAGAAGTGTTCTTTTATAGTCTAAGAAGAGCGGACAGATTACAAAAAAAAACAGTGTTAAAGGCGATTTAAAATATTAGAGATGAATTGTCGAAAATTACAATTATTGGCTAGGAAAGCAAACACTATCAATTTCACCGATACCAAAAACAACTGGATGCTTTAATAAATTTTAGAATATTTAATTTAACTAAAAATTAAATACACCATTAATTAATATTTTTAAATATCTTAAAAGTTACATAGTTAATTTTTCTACGTCTCAACTTTTAATTTGGATATAAATCTAACCTATACTTATATGGGAAAACCCTTATTACATTGTTTGAAGTTCTACAAGTGGATTCAAACATCAATAGTAATATGTAGAGCTAGGATAGTTAGGCATATTGCCTTTTTTAATAAATGAAAGGATTAAAGGCAGACCCAATTTTAAATCCGTTTTAGAATGCGTGCAATTCAAAAATGCAAATTTTATTTTGCCTTCTTTGCCTATTATGCGTATTTTTTAGGATTCTGCCTTTTTTGAGGAATTTCCTATTTTTCTTGCCTTTTTGTGCCTTTTATGGTATATCAAATTAAAATTTTAAGATATTTAGTTCTTAAATTTTCAATTTAAAAAAAATTGTACTAGCAATTTTTCAATAAAAATGCACATTTTAAATTTCTGAAATAAATTGCAGAAACTATTATTCCCAAGCTCTTACAGGCAGAGGTTTAGTGGGTTTTACCCTTCATTGTTACCGGCTGAAAATTTCTCAGGAGGATTATTTTCTTGAGATTAATTTTAATGAGGGGACCAGTATTATCAGGAGAAAGTTTTCTACTGAATCCGCCAGTTTGTCACAATTTTCGAACGCGTTAACATTGTGATTGCTACAAACAAATTTTCAGCGACAAGAGAACTTGTTTGACTTCGGAGAACAGAGAAATTACTGATAACTAGTTGGCAGCATAATAAAACCAATGTTTAAAGAATAATGTGCGTACCTATAATAAATAAATTGTTAGTACTGTACATACGTATTTATGCTATTTTTTTAAATAAACAGTTTTAATTGAATTTCGGTTGTTTTTATTTAAATTTGAATAGATATTTTGCTGTTGCTTTTCCCCTCTCAATTAAACGCCGTTTCTTTTAATTTCTTCAAGTATTCTTCAAATTTTGTAATTTTTTACTTTTTCTGTATTTTTTTGGTAATTTTGCATTTTTTTTCGATTTTACCATTTTTTATTTTGTTTTTGCCTTTTTAGTGCTTTTTTCAATCTGTTTTTGCCCTTCTGCCTGCCTTTTTCGAGATTTTATTTTGCCTAACTATCCTAGCTCTAGTAATATGCGTACTTAATTAATTCTGTTACAGTTAAGAAATTGTTTAACTGAATTAATTTGGTTGGTATGATACGTCCAGTTTACGGTTATAATATACCCTTAAAATAGCTTTAAATCAGCAACCAGGAAGCTACTTCCAATTGCTCAATGCTTATTCCAAGATTAGCTATTACTGAATATCCTAAGATTTTGTCTAAGTAACTAGTTTTTCTTTATTTAATCAGTTTCGTTTGGTAACGCTAATTATGGATAACAATACTCAGTTGATGGTGCTTAAATGACGACTGCCAGTAAATGATGGACTGTAGATGGTTTGCACTTAATGACAATCATTAGGCAATACTCAGACTACAAAGGCAAGTTGTAGTTTTCAGAGGATACCCGTATAACAATGTCATGTGATATCAATCAGCTAATAGATCCCAGCTCATTACTTCGAGGTAATAGATCTGAGTATACAACGCCGATTTGATAGCATCCAGTTTATAGATTTCAGTTTTCAGCCCTCAAATGTACAGCTCCTTTAATTTGTTGTCGACTTCCACAATACCGGACTGTAATGTAAAAGACTTTCCGCCCTAATTTTTAAATACATCTAGCAGATATAGAAAACTGAACCACTTTTTTCGTAAAAAAATAACAGGAATAATTAATATAAAATATAACTTTTCATTAAAAAAAAATCCAAAAATCGTTAGCAAAGCCTTCTTTTTTCCTTTGTTTTACTGGTTTTATACATCTTCTCTTCTTCTTCTTCGTTCATATCGGAATTCATTTCTTTTTAACTTTAGTGTTGTTCAGGTTGTTCTCCTTCTTCTTCTGTATATAGGACATAGCTTGTTGATTACCTACAATGGGTAGGTTCTTAACCAAGTTAAAGTGGACAGAGAAATCAGGAGACGTATGGAGGAATTTAAAATACCTAACAAAACAACATGCGGATAGATATGATATTCAAATTATTTGTTCGAGCCAATGGGAAAAATACTACAAAGAACTACTCACGGAAGAAAACAAGAATACCTAGCAACCACAGCAGTTTAATTAGAACCTTAAAAATAATAAGGTCGCAGAACCAGGAAACATACCCGTAGAATTAATAAAGTATGGCACAAGTAAACCGTACAGGATGCTAGGAGAACTGATGACTAGTTACATAAATAGACAACCAACTCCGCCAGAATGGAAGGAAGCATATATCGCTTCGATTCATAAAACAGGAAGAAACGACAAATGCGAAAACTATAGGAGAATATCTCTAACAAGTACCCTTAGAACCCGGTATGGGAAAATCATAAATATTAGAATAGGAGAAGAATATAAAAACCAGTAACTCGAAGAACAGAGTGGGTTTAGAGCGGGGCGATCATGTACTGATAATGTATTTTACCTGTCACAAATAATACAAATATAATGGTCACAGGAAGGAAGATCCATTTGGTGTTCGTGGGCCGTACAAGGGCCTATGACACTGTCCCTCAGAAAAAACTTTGGGAGGCATTAGAAAACGCAAAAGTTAGCAGTGTATTAATGTTCAGAAATTGCACACGAACCAAATATCAGGAATAAAAAATGGACAAAACTTAACAAGGGGATTCAAAGTAACTAAGGATCTGAGACTGGGATGTGCGATATCCCCTACGCTATTTAAAATACACTTCGTTTCATATGAAATGCATCACCCATTAACGGCAATGCAAGCATTTACTCATCGTGGCATGCTTTCTATCAAGTGGTCTATGTTCTCTTGGGGTATCTCGTGCCATATAACTTCAAGTTGGTGCCTCAGCTCGTCTAAGTTGTTAGAAGCTCTTGTCAATAATCTTAGTCGCTGGCCCATCATGTCCCAAAGGCCATAAGTGCGGTGATCGTGCAGACCAGGGCAACATTTGCAAATTGTGCTTCTTGGAGGTACGTTCTGGTAATGTTTTCAGTGTGTGGACGTGCGTTATCCTGTTGGACCGTTTGGCAACGTTTGCATGAATGTTACTAACACCGGTCCCAGGACATTATGAATACAGCGACGAGCATTTAAAGCGCCTGGGACGAACACAAGCGGTGATCTTCTACCGAAGCAAATCGCACCCCAAACCATAACACCAGGTGTTACAGTTGTATGGCGCCTTTGAACAAATTCTAGATTTCGTCTTTCTCCTCGATATCGGCGTACCTTCCTACGGCCGTCATTTGCACACAAAGAAAATCTTTATTCGTCACTGAAGACAACATCGTGCCATTGCTGATTCCAATGCTGCCGCTCTTGACACCAAGCAAGCCTAACAGCCTTGATGTGATGTACAGTTAAAGGGAACCGTCGGAACGTTCGAATGGGCTGTAGGATTGCAGTACAAAAGAGAGATTCTTCTGTAAATTGTTGCCATTGACACGCGGCCGTGAAGAGCTCACGTCCAGTCTACAGCAACAGACCTTGTTGTTAAAAGCGGTCTCGTGTAGCCATTCTTCGAAGAAGTCGATCTTCACGAACATTGCTGCTACGTGGAAGTCTACCAGCTGGACGATGTCGCTGAATGCCTTCTTCTGACCAAGCAGACCATATTCGTGCAAGTGTAGTGTGGTTCCGATTTACCCTTCTACTAATTTCACGAAAAGAAAGTCTAACTTCTTTCATGCCGATAATTCGACCTCTATCAAAATCGGAAATGTGGTTAAAATTTTACGTTGTCTTACTGGAGGTATTTTAAAACATTAATTCTGTCACAAAATGTAAGAAAATCTCGAAACAACTAATTAATGTTTGCTAGATATTGTTTTGTTTCTAAGCAACAAGTTGATGAGAGACAGTAGACGAACACCACAACCACTTGATTTTTTTTAATGGAAATAGTGATCATTTTATACGCAATAATAAAACATTATTTTAGCAAATTTTCAAACACGTAGTTTTATTTTTAGTGGGTGGTGCATTTAATATAAAACTGAGTATATATATTGACCAAGCTGTAAAAATATGGAGAGAAAAATGTAATAGAATGGGACTACCAGTGGATGATGATACAACACTGTATTGACTAAACGTTGCGGACGACCAGGTGATCATAGCACAAGACTATGACATTTCATACATGACCAGAAAATTACAGGAAGAATACACACGGTGCAGTTTGGATATAAATTTTAACAGACACAATATCTGTCAATAGGGGTGGATAAGCCAGAAATTATATTAGACACGAGCGAACAAATAAAGAAATACAATAACTACACATATTTAGGGATGAAAATAGACAAAAATGGCATATATGAAGAAGCAATAACAGAAAGAATGACGAAAGGAAAACAAGCAATTACAATACTGAATTCGGTACTATGGAGCAAAAGTATTAATAAAAACACTAAACATATGATACATAGGTAACACCACTATAAAAACAATCACCACTTGTGGAGCTGAGGTATGGAAAATCACTAAAAATATAGCAAATAGATTAAGGGCCGTAAAGATGGATATTTGGAGACGATCAGCGAGAGTATCTAAACGCGATAGAATTTGGAACGAAACAATTAGAGAAAGAATGGAAGTAGAAAAGGACATAATGCAAAAGATGCTGACGCAGCAACTAACCTAGTATGGCCACGTTCAAAGAATAAACGACACACGCCTCCCGAAGAAAATCATGAATTCGATTGCAGAAGAAAAAAAGGAAGATGGACACAAGTGGTACATGAAGCATTAGAAGCAAGAAATATAGATCGTGAACTGTGGAAGGATCGTGATAGACGGACGAAAGCATTGGGAACCGAAAGATGGCATAGACGCTAAAACTGCTTAGGAAGAAGAAGAAAAACGTGGACGCAAGTTACCAAATGGAAAATAAATCTCTGGAAATTCTATGCTACGCTGATAAAACTACATTGATAGAAGCGAACGAAAACTTACAACGTGTCTAAATCTAAAGAGAAATTTAAGAGAACCGATAGAAAATTTAACATAACTATATTCACGTAGAAAAGTCTATGGTATCTAAAACCCTATCGATGTAAACCGATCACTGGCAATAGGTCGACAGAACAAGTTTAAATTCAACTACCTTAGAAAGCAAATATGAACCGATAGAAACTTAATAGAGGAGGTTAGAGCTTCAAAAATATCAGGAAACCATAGAGAGATAATCTGAAGCAACAAGTATATGCCACAGGAGAGTAAAGCAAAGATTTACTAAATATGTTTGAGGCAGATTTTCATGTAAGCAGCTGAAACTCTAGCAGAAACGTTTAAAACCAAGGAACTGATGAGAAGCATATAAATACAAAAAACAATAAAAGAAGTAACCTTACGAGAGCGAATCATAATTAGCAACATAAGAGAAGAACTACAAAAGATAGAACATGTAGTCAGCGGGACAAGGCAGAGAAGATGGCAATAGAGAGACCATATAGACAGAATGTACCCAGATAGCACTGCGAAGTGGGCCAAAGACCAAAAGCCGCAAAGCAGAGGACCTCCACATCGACCACACAAAAATGGACAGACAACTGGACGTCAAAATCCCAACAGAGGTAGAAAATAGAAAAACATGACGAAGTTCTTATAAAAGAAGACGAAGAAGAAGAAGAAGAGAAGGTCTTTTGAGCTGTTTCCACGTATGCCAGGCTGGAGGCTAAACTAACTCATCGAACAGAGAAGAGTGCTACTATACGGTTAACAATTTTCAAAGATGTTCGTATGTTATTCAGAGCTGACGGCTCTACGCCCCCCCCCCCCAGCACGAAACTCGTTCGCTTTTTCAATACGTTCCATAAGTTCCATCATTCCTTCATATTCTTCTACTTTTAACGTTTATTTTTAATTCCACCTTCCCGACGTACAGTTTTCCTATAATTTCTGCCTTCCAACATTAAAGTTTAAATTAAATTGTGGGTCATGGAAAAGCGTTAATTTCAATTAGCACTACATTGAAAATAATTTTTGGATAGTATTGTAGTATTGCAGTATTTCAATGGAAACCGGTTAATGGATAATCGAATTTCTAATACTTAATGATAGTTCACCGCTTTCAACTACTTTTAAGTACCGAAATATCACATATCCTCAAATCAAAACCGAAACTTACGTTTGACT
The DNA here is from genome assembly GCA_014611495.1 of Limonius californicus. Taxonomy (NCBI): domain Eukaryota; kingdom Metazoa; phylum Arthropoda; class Insecta; order Coleoptera; family Elateridae; genus Limonius; species Limonius californicus. Next base: position 9,394 of record JABXWE010048713.1, read on the forward strand.
TGTTTCAGTTATAAGCCATTGCCATCTGACAACTACAGCATTGACTACAAATGTGTTATTCTGAGTAAACTACAATGTAAAGCGTCTAATACAGTTACCGTATAAAACAATCTAATATCCTGTAATTAACGGTATTATTATACTGTTTTACATCGCTACCCAGTTAACGTCCAATTGAACTCGATCAGAACATTGTGAATTCAATTTACTCGCGGAAATAGTTCTCCGAACAGAAATTCAACTTATCCAAGGCAACAGTTCTCCAACTTATTTAGAAGAATTAAATAACAAATTACAGCACTTTATAGAAAATGCAATGTATTAAAATACCTAATAGATAGTATGAATTCTTTGTATTTAATTTGTACGTACTCAAGAAATGGAAATCGTATACCAACAGGAACCTTTGCGCCTCCATAGTCGATGTTGTTCATAATCAACCAGACCATTTCTTGAGCCCACGTTGTTCCTGCAATTAATTTATAATTTTATTATATTACAAGCAAAATAATAGTCGAAAAAATAAGTTTAATTTATTTACACTTACCTGCCTTTGGATAAGTACAAACGAACACATCACTATCACGTACTTCAAAATTTTTAATAGCAGCTGCGAAATTTTCGTAATAAATGGGCATGCAAGTTTCTTCCCTACCTACTAAAACGAACTCTTCGCAAAATTGATGTAGAAAATAATCCTGTACGAGGCGACCAATCGCATCGTCTTTTGGTAGTTTTTTTGTGCTGTGATCTCCCATTGTTTACTAAACCATTGGACCACGGTGTTCGAGTAAGTTCGTCAGTAACGGTATTGGCCTAGCTCTAAATAACTAATAATCATATCTTATCATTTATAGTTAATGTGTTGTTCAGATATAAACAACATGTTTGCAATTATTACTATAGTGAATTTGGATTGAATTTATTTGCTTTATCTCTTGAGACATACTTGAACTTTTATTTAAACTTTGTTCGGATCTACCAAGGTGTAGCTAGTTAAATATTTTAGGAGCGTATTATATTTGATATTAAATTTTACATTTGTATACAGTACATTTCACAGAAATCTTTAAATTTTCTTCATTACTTTAATTTGTAAATACAACTTCTTACGCCACCTTCTGTTACCCCGAAAGTAATCGTTGGTATGTATTGTTATGTAAAGCATTGGTGAAAAAATGTTCAAGAATTATTATCTTGGATCAGGCGCTGCTGTCTGAGAATCGGCGCCAACTGGTTTGATTTTGTGCTTGAAATATACGAGCTCAGAAATTTAAGGCGTGCAGACGTTTTTGTGATTAGTGAAAATAGGGTGGCGTTAATAACAACTCTTCAAAATGAAGGTCTTTGTGCAATATGCCTGCAATAAAAGTCGACAAAAAAATCGAATTAAATATCTACAAGGCTTAATAACTTAATTAAGAATATTGTTAAGTATTTTTTTATTGTGTTTGTGGATAAAACTTAACCCCGTTACCCTCTTTAAAGTTCCTGTGAAGATTCACCGTTCCAACAGAAGATGTATGCCTCAGCGTATAGTTTTTGGGTCTAAAGTATTTAGTTCGTATTTGTTTCAAGAAAATTTTATACTACAATCCAGATCATTGTTCCTTGTCCCTTCCTAACTTCTTTCCACCTGGGGTATTTTTTCAAGCGAAGATCAATAATTTTGGGATTCCTCCAATCTGTTGCCAAAACTAGTCATATACGTAGTTATTAGTGAAAACTGTCAGCAGTGATTAATTGTTTACAAAGTACTTCGATTTGTGGATAATAGAAGTAGCTGTATTTTTGAGAAATAAAACACCCTGCTATTTGTTTAGTACTTTAATAAATAATTGTACATGTGTTATAAACTCAGTTGATATTGAGTACGCAATTCTTCGATCTTACAGTAACTTTCGTAGTCAGTGGTGGCTCGAGTCAGAAATATTCAAGTAAGCAGGAAACACAATAAAATAGATTCGATTCCCCGTAAGCTATTAGTAATAAAAAATTAAGCGGTATATTGTTACGGGCCAAACAAGCTTTTCGTCGACCAGCAACAGGATAGGTGAAAAAAGGCCTACAGCTTAGCTCAGTGGAGTAGGGGTGGTTCACGGAAACTGCTTACGGGAGGGAAATCTTCCTAGTTGTTTACAGGGTAGGTCAAAATTAACGGGCGTCAGCTTCCAAATCACAGCAAATTACCAGTTCTCGTGGAAGGCCGAGAAGCCAGCAGCTTACGGGAATCGAACTCACCTTTATTGTGCCTCCTCCTATATGTAGAACTTGCAAAGTTCATGCAGACAAGGATAAAATACACAAAAATAGAAGATGTGATAAATTTCAAGACAAGTATAATTCAACTTCTTTTAGATTACTGACATGATACAAAAAAATATAAGGATGCCATTGAAAAGGGTAATATTTATGGTTAATTAATACAAGATTTTATTGGAACGTTCTTACTGAAAAACGCTCGCCGTCAGTGGCATGCGATATTTAATTTCTTAGAACAGATCTACTTAGCCAGTGGCGTCGGAGTTTCCAATTTAATACAATTTATGAATACACTTTACAGTTAACCAAAAGAAGAAACGACAACTGGCGACTGAAGGTCGCTTTACGTCGCATTAAAAAAAGGTTCAACACTTGAAACTTGAAAACTAAGCTCGGAAAAGTTTTTACCACACAATTAGAATTTCTCCTCCTTAGTGTTGTTCGGAAGGGAGCAGAGAGAGGCATAACTGGGGTGTTCCTAAGATCTTCGGAAAGCGGGCAAAATTCGCTGATACGCCCCTGGAGATTGGATCGAATCGAGATAACGCTACGACCAGAGCTTTTCCTACATCGAGAGAGAAGAGACGGGAATTTCAGATGTCAAGATCTCCGCCGCTGTACGGGAGGATCACTTAAAACGTCTCGAAAAACAGAACTTCCACAGGTTTGATAGCTTTTATCCGACACAAGTCGATAAAACAATTTCACTGAATTGTTTTTGCAAAAAGCTGACACTCTGCTAATATTTTTAATCTGACACAAGTCGAAGACTCTTTTGCCTAACGCAAAAAACGAAACGATAACTCAATTAGCAGAAGAGCTGCGACACAACCCGCTATCCAAAAGAAAACACGTCAGTTCACTCCCATAGCCTACCGTCCACTCTTTTTCTTAATTTATTAACGTTCCGCGCGATGGTATCGGGTGACCGGCCAGAGCAAAGGTGGAAAGCCGACTGAAGAGGAAACGCAACGCGAATATGCATCGGACAAAAATATTACACCACATTGCAAAATATGGTGCAAGAGTTCTGGAACAAATTCCCACACGTGGGACTTCCGAGAAACATGACATCTCTAAGGCCATGCTGCTGACAAAAGGGGTCTAAGAATTCCTTTTGGCCTGCGTTAACAAGCTAAATAAACATATCAAACGTTCGATTAAGTTTCGAAAGTGGCCTCCCATAAATTTGATTTTTGAAAATAATGGAAATTGTAATCAACATAAGAACGGCAATTAAAATAGAATTTTAATTCGTATGAAGTGGCAAAACTAAACGAACATAACAATACGTATATCAGTGTTCTACCTGGTCGAGGCATTTTCCACGGGATACTCTACATTTGTCAGTACTGTTGTGCGGGTCGGGTCGTCTGGGGTTGTTATGTTTCCGTTGTTATGTATTTTTATGTAAATAGTTACCGATTATTTTTATCAAAAGCAAAAACGTTAATAAATTGATCTCTCCAATTGTGTATTTTATTTATACGTTATTAGGTGTTAGGACCATCTGATAAGTCCTAGCACCATATTTGGTGACCCCGACGTGATTCATTTACCATCAGAAGTGAAAGCCAAAGTTAGACAATCTATTTTGGAACCTCACCGAACTGCTCCCTATGATTCTTTGAAAACTCAAATTCTTGAACATTATACACCATCCCCGACCCTTCAGGTGTCTTCTCTTTTACATTCTATACAATTTGCAGGAAGTTGTCAAAATTTATTTTACGAAATTACTCGTTCCGCGGAAGGTTTGATTATTAATGATTTTTTACGTGAACTTTTTATATCTAAACTTCCCGCAGATTTGCAGGTGCACGCTTTAAATTTTAAAACACTTTCTCTTAAAGCATTGGCGGACCATTTAGATATTCTATATTCTGTTCTTCAAACAAATTCGCGGTCTCATATCAATTGTTCTACTTCTTCCACTAACATACCTCCTTCGTCATCAGAATCTTCTACACCCTTTCAGTCAATGCCATCTCATGATCATATTAGTACTCGAGGAGCATCTTTTCCTATTTCCAAACAGTGGAATAGGACCGGCAATGATTCTTTGCTTCCATCTGAAAATATAGTCTGTATATATCATTATAATTTTGGAATTCGTGCGCGTAATTGCATGGGTAATCCTTGTCCGTTTTCAAAAAACTAGCTTGCGGGCGGCAGCCACTTGTCTCTGTCGCCTCTAATCTTCCTACTGGTGTTCTTTTAACAGTTCAAGATGCTACTGGCATTGTGTTTTTGGTGGACACTGGTTCTTCTTATAGTTTGTTGCCGTTGCAATTTAAGAATTCCACGTTTCGGCCGCATTCACTTTCTCTTATTGCAGCTAATAATACTATGATTGATACGGAAGGAGTTGTTTTTCTAAATTTAAAATTTGGTTTTCTTAATAACCGCATGATTTCCTGGCCTTTTATTTTGGCAAATGTAAGGATTCCTATTTTAGGAATTAATTTTATCCAGCATTTTAAGTTGTTAGTGGATCCGGTTTCGAGAACTTTGTTGCCTCGTCTTTCTGATAATCAAGCCCTTCCTCTTGAATCACTTCCGAGTGCAGCCGTTCCTCTTCACGCTGATTCACTTTCACCTTTGCAACCTCGCGTATCTTTACCGCTTTCTTCTGTTTCGCCCTCCTCTTGTGATAATTGTGTTCTTCCTATAAAGAAGCTATTTTCACATAGAGATAGTAATGTTTTTCGCAAGGATTCCGTGCCTCCTCGCACAACTATTCCTTCTCCATCTAAATCTACTTATTCTTCCAAACTTTCTCCACCACATTCTCATGTTCTTCAAATCAATGTTTCGTCTCATGCGTCTTCACATGTTCAGGCTCTTCTTGCCGAATTTCCCAATATAACCAAAGATTTTGATATCACCAAATCAATTCTTCACAACACTTTTCATAGAATCATTACAACAGGACCTCCTATTGCTTCTAAACCACGTCGACTTAACCCTAATCAGCTCAATTTTCTAGAAGGTCATCTTCAAGAGCTGTTGGACCAAGGTATCATCGAGCGCTCTGACAGCCCATGGGCGACGCCGATCCACATGGTAGCGAAGCCGGATGGATCTTGGCGAGTTGCTGGCGATTATCGACGCTTAAATGCTGTTACGGTTCCGGATACCTTCCCTATTCCCTTTCTTCAAGACTTCACTGCAAAGATAGCAGGCTCCGTGATCTTCAGTAAATTGGATTTGAAGAAAGCTTACTTCCAAATTCCTATTGCTGCTGAAGACGTACCCAAGACAGCTATTACAACACCTCTTGGAGCCTTCCATTATCTCCGTTTAAATTTTGGTTTACGGAATGCCCCGAGTTCCTGGTCCCGTTTCATTTCCCAAGCCTTGGCAAAGCTAAGTTTTATTTTTTTTTATTTAGACGGCATTTTAGTCTTTAGTAAAAACACTACAGAACATTTCAAGCACCTTAAACTTCTCTTCGAACGACTAAACAAATTTGGGTTACTTCTTAATTTAGATAAATGTGTTTTTGCTGTATCCGAATTAGACTTTTTAGGGCATCATGTTACCAGTGCCGGAATTTCGCCCCAATTTTCTAAGGTGCAGGTAATTAAAGAATTTCCTGTTCCTACGGATCAGAAAAAACTTCGAAATTTCATTGGTTTGATTAGTTATTATCATAAATTTATTCCACATTTTGCGGATTTATTAGCTCCCTTGAATGCTTTGGTAATTCCTGGTAAAGCATCCACTAAACCTGTTACTTTCAACACTGTTCAATTAAACGCTTTTATGGCAGCTAAAGATGAATTAGCCAAGTTTACACTGCTCGCTCACCCTATTTCAGGTGCTGAAATCAGTATTGTTGCCGATAGCTCTTCAACTATCATTGGAGGTGTTTTACAGCAACTTGAAGATGGTGTTTGGAAACCTTTAGCGTTTTGCAGTAGGAAGCTGACTCCTGCTGAACAAAAATACAGTATTTTCTCGCGTGAATTGTTAGCTGTTTATTTTGCTGTAAAAAAATTTCGTTACTATGTAGAGTATAAAGAATTTTGCATATTTACTGATCATCAGGCACTTTGTTCCGCAATACGAGGCTTTCCGGATCACTATTTACCACGAGAATTTCGACACATCGAATTTATTTCTACGTTTTCCACTGACATACGACATCTACGTGGATCTCAGAACGTTGTTGCTGATGCTTTGACTCGAGTGTCAACAGTTTCATCATTGACTAGTGTTGATTTAGATGAGTTAGCTGCAGCGCAAATAAATGATCCAGAACTTCTTACTTTGCGTCAACAACCAAACTTTCGTTTTGAATTATCACAAACTGTTCGCGGTGCGAAAATTTGGGTTGATCGTAGCCATGGTAGATTACGTCCATTTGTTCCAGCTCAATTTCGCTTTGCTATTTTCCAACAATTACATGGTTTAGCGCATCCAGGCATTAAAGCTTCT
>JABXWE010048714.1:0-10090 GCA_014611495.1 Limonius californicus
GAGGTTGGTCCTGCCTCGTAGTGTATTTCTATTGACGGCTTTAGTATTTCTGCTGCTGCTGCTATTGATTCGGTTCCTCCCCAGAACCCTTCTTTCCCTAGGTCTTCTAAGTAGGCATCCACTTGTAGTGCGGGTCCGTAGACATGTGCTAGGTGATCGTACCGCGGGGCCAGGCTTCTTACATTCTCCTCCAGTAGTAACTGGAACTTTTGTGTATTTCCTCTGATGTATGACACGATCTTTTCCCTTAAAATGAGGGCTTCCTGTTTGAACCGTTCCCGCGTTGCTGTTCCCCCCGTGTTTTGATCTGCTATAGAGGTGAATAAGCAGTTCCCATCTCCTGGGATCTTCCGCACTGTCAGTTTGTGACTGTCCGTAAATACTGTTTCCTGTTCCATGGCCGGTATTGTATTTCCTCCTGTTAAGATTTGCTGTTGGTTTGGTGTTGTGTAGTCTTCCGTGTGTATGATTTTCCCCCACCTTCTCTCATTACCAGTTCCACTTGACCTCCGCCCGTAATGTTCGACCTAAAATACCCTTAAATACTGGCTGCGGGTAACTGTGAAACTGTGAAAAAACTGTGAATTTTTCCTCTAATCCAAATAATCCTAAACGCGGCTATTTGCGATCCCTGATTTGACTTCCCTGCTCTGGACGCTATATTAAATTAAGTTTAAATTTAACTTTAAATTTATTGAGATTAGAATAAATTAAATTACCGCATTTTCAGTTAATTGAAATTACATGAGATTGAAGTTTACAAATTGTTTTTCTTTTTTCTTTTTTTGGCTAATCAAAATAATACTAATTTGTTAGTTAATTAAAGGAGATTAATTTAAATTAAATTGAGCGGTATTAAGGGGGCTTAAAGAAGCTACGAATGCTACCAACGGCTACAAAACACCACAAAAGACTACCAAAGGCTACTTAGGCCCTCACCACTTATCTTTGACTGCTTCTCCCACAGTTTTGTTGTTTTCTGTGTTGATCGCTGTTCTTTCCGTTCGATAGAGCGCCTGGTAGAGGCGGTGGGTTTCCTCCGACCGTCCTCCCCCGATTCGTACCCCTCACACTTGCACTTAATTGTTTGCCCCCGAATTTTCCTCGGTGAGCAGTTTTTCCCGAAACGTTTTCAAGCACTCCCGTTCTCGAGCTCGACGCCAACCACAAGAAAATGTAGGTGCATTATATTAAATATATTAATAAAATGATAAAGATGTTACACAATGTATTGAGACACAAACACAAGATTTGATGTAAAAGTACCGAAGCTGGTTTTAGAATATTTAACCGCTTTAGAGATTACTTATGTGTTTTCTGCGTGTACTTGTGGGTATCATTGCAGCATACCACCTAAACTTCTGGAGAATACTGTTAAAAATACAATAAGTTGTAGTTTCCGAGAAGCATTAAGTTCTTAGCTCTATAACCATAAATTGTTTGGATTATACAATACATCAGTAAACAAGATATGAAAAATAAGCAGGAAGACCAAATAACGTTATAGTTATTGCCTAAGAATCGAAAATTAAATTAAGGTTTTTAGGAAAGTGTGTAAACCAGAAGCAGTTTGGTTGATCATTGCAAAAATACACTGCTCCAAGAAATTAACGCACCAGAACTAACAATTGCAATATTGTTTAAAGTATTGCTTGTAATGAACTACGATTAATCATAGATAATGCTTGAAATTAATTAAACTTATTTTAATATTTTATTCAAATTAACAACAATCAATGCAATTTAACAACAATAAATGCAAAAATTACAAAAAAATCAAAATTCCAAAACTGGAAAATTGTAAGTTTACGGGATCAGTAGGCTGTGTTGCCGCCCCGACTTGTTATGACGGCTTGACAACAACGCTCCATGCTTGAAATTAACACACTTAACTGCTCTTGCTCAAGATTATCCCACATTTTCACTAATGAATTCAATAGGTCGTTAAGAGTTGCAGGAGGTGGTTGAAGGGATCGTACTTTCTTCCGAGAATGTCCCATAGGTGCTCAATCGGATTCAAGTCGGGACTTCTGGCTGGCCATTGCATAACAGGAATACCAACGTCGTCTAGGTATTCTTGCACAATTCTGGCTGTGTGGGGCCGAGCGTTGTCGTGCATTAATAGGATGTTGTCTCCGATGTATGGGGCATATCGCACAACATCTGTTCTAAGATATCCATATTATACCTCTGACTGTTTAAAGTGCCGTTGGGGAAGCTGTGTAAGTCTGTGCGGGCCATGAAAGATATGCCTCCCCATACCATTATTGAGCCACCACCAAATGCTGTCTTGGGGGCAAAATTTCATTGCGCATATCGTTCATTTGGACGTCTAAAAACTCGAAGGCACTTATCACAACTCTCCAAACAAAATCTGGACTCGTCTGTGAACAAAATGCGTCCAACCTTCATTTCCTATCCCCAATTCCAAGGGTTCCTAGCAAAATCCAATTCTGTGTCTGCGGTTGGTCCTGCAGTCACTGTAGGGCCAGTAACCGGTAGTCTGGTCTCAGATTTCCTCTCTAAGATTTGGGTGGTTTCAGTGAGCTAACTGCATTATGTACTCGGCTGACAGTTGTCTTTGGAAGGGCTCTTGTATGGTCAAGCGCTCGCTTAGTAATATAATGCATTCGAAGAACACGATCTTCTAACAGCTGTAAGTCAGCAGTGGTGCCCTTGCCTGAGTCGCCTGTCCTGTTGTTAGTTTTTTTAAAACGCTGGTGAACCGAGAATTGGTTGTGGTGGGTTCAACCCAACCTGTCAGTGATAAGCACGATAAAGATAATACCCTCTTCGGACAAAAGTAAGGGCTGTGAACACCTCATCACGAAACTTTAAATTTCCTAGAGATACGTTGCATTTTAAATCAGCTGATCGTACATGTCCACTTGTTTAGATGACGGTTACTGATGATTTCATATACGTTTTTAAAAGTAACAGTTTCGTTCTTAGTACATTGTACATGAAATTGATTAAGTTGTTTTACAGGAATTCAAGATGTAGAAAACCAAACAAGAGTAACATGTGTCTGTCAGGTTTTAATATCAGATATTCATTCCATGCATTTGGTTGAAGTACATAGCGCACTACTTTTCTTCTATCATTAATAATTGATGCGTTAATTTCTTGGAGCCGTGTATCTAATTATTGGTTTATTTATTCTCAGAAATCATAATAATAATTTTGAAAACCTACAGTGCTTCAATTCTATTCAATTTACTGTAATAATTATTTTAAGGCGGCTGTCAGCAACATTAACATCTTTTAAAATTATAAAAGGTGCGACGGTATCGTACTTCCCTGATTTTTTCACGTTCATAAAACTTGAGTAATAGAGAAACAATTCACTTATTATTTTGAACTGAGGTTTACTTAAATATATAGTAATAACACGGGAAATAAGGTAAAACTGAATTGTATTTAACAAATACAGACTGTGTCAAATTGTGCGGAATATAAATTCGGACCTTCTCGTACCTGTCAATTTTCCATGTCCATTGTCCGCCCTGCTGAACTACGAAATATGGAAGATAGGAAACTTTATATAATATGTACTCAGTTTAACATCCCACCTGTTTCTCTGTTGGAACAACCGTTATGCACACATACAAAGCAGAGTTTGCTGTAAGATCACAATTGTGTTAAAACAGACCGGACCTGCAAATTCTGTGCTACTTCTATACCTCCTCTGCAATAGTTCAGCGTTCTACACAATCACGCAAATATTTTCAGTTATAAAAGGAAATTTTGTGCTTACCTTGCACATCAATACATCCCAGCTGTTTCCTCATAGAGTTGGTGTTGATCTGGCACATGTAGCATCCACGGTCTGATTCTTTTAGCTGCCGAATTCGCAGCTGCCACGTACGAAAATTATCATCGTGTGTTACGCTTATGCGGGGATTGTGCGTGATTACGCGTGTGTGCAGACTCAGAATTGTTTGATCATCGGCTTTCATCCACCCAACCTGCAACAAAATTTATAGAATTCTATCAAACAGTGTCTGAGTTTAGTTTTGGGTTCTGTAATCAGCTGTATTTAATCGAAGTTGCGTATTTGGCATTGAATTTAATTTTGTTAAATCGGTTACGAAACATAGTAAAGGATTTAATTTTAGCATGCACAAAATATGAACTGTGGGCACCTAGTGCAGGAAAACCACAATAAGGGAATGTTTTTATTATTATTATATGTGGAGGACTAGTTTACGAATAATACGTGATCCTACCATTAAAATCTGTTTTGATTCTAGGTGGCCTTAATAACAGTACAAAAAGCAAAGAACGAAATAAGGACTACAATCGTATAAGACCCGGACGTTAGAATTATGTAAAATATAGCATTTGTATATAAAGGACACTGTTAGGCTAATCGATAAATAATAAATAATGTGTCATTATGTAGAACATATTTGAAATTTGAACTAATTGCCTATTATTAGCACAGAAGTTATATTTCAAAGTCATGTAATTCCGTTAGTCGAATGTGTGGCTTTGCGATCCCAGTTCAATTTTGGTTGTGCGTCAACTTGGGTTTATGTGGTTGTAGGGTTGAGCACCCTACAAGCTCTTGACAAACGGGTAGATCTTAAAATAAAATCACTATCGGCATAATGAAGGGTTTCTGGTTACAGTTCATCTGCAGCTGTTATATACAAAGTGATTCTAAAATAGCCTACCTAATTTATGAAAGATTTCCTGCTCACTGTGCACTGGTTAATCAAGTACTGACCAATAACCTCACTTGCACGTTTTGGTGCAACTTTTAGTAAGTTACGCAAGGCTAACATGTAATAATAATTTATCTTCGTATTTTATCGGCATTATGAAGAATAAAATGTATTGAAAATTTTACATTGTCTTGAAGAATTGATATTTTTCCAATGTTTATTGGCTAACGAAAGGTTGCTAGAAAATATACCGTCGAGTTTATGTGCCATTGTTTAATACCAATATTTGTAAAATGCAGAAGTAGTAACGTATATGGGGTAACTGAAGATGGGGGTTAAATATGCAGAACCTTCAGGAAACCACCACAATATTTAGAAGACCGAAATCCATAATACAGACAACTAAGTTGTGTTAGACTATCTAAACTAACTTTAGCCAAAAAATGCTTCTGGCCGCAATTTTTTTTACAAAAAAACAAGTCCTGTTTGACTAGTACCAAGTAGCTGAACCTGTAAGCTACGGCCCACATTTAAACTGGTAGTAATTTTTTAAATAATAATTAAATTACGCAGAAACAAGACATGTTTTGTAATAAGCAAGGCGGTGGGCTTCGGCAGATAGCGGCCAGGAGAGGGACTGCTCCCCTGGGAGAAAGGTTGACTGTGCAACCCTTTTCCACGTTATTTAAAAATTAAACAGAATTCGTTTTACGATAGTAAACATACCGGAAATAGGATGTTAATAATTTGTTATAATAATGTCTCTAATTACATAAGAATTTCATATTTGAGGCTATTGCTTCAATCTAGAAATATGGAGTTCCAAGTTTCGCTTTGGTGTTTCGAAAAGTTGCTACTGGATCAGTTAAATGAAATTCCTAAACCCTTGCCTTTTTTGCCTTTTTTTCCTTTTTTTGCCTTTGTTTGCCTTTGTTTTTCTTCTTTTTTGAGCCTAAGAATATAATATATTAGTCTTTTCAAATGAATTCGAAATAAAGTTCCACTACTGAAATCAGTATTTTTCATTATTTAAGTTTTATAATTGTTAAGGCGACTGTGGGTTAGAAGTCAGTACTTTAAACTTGTACATATCTGGTGCTGAATTCCCAACAACTGAACATGGGATCTATAGCAGTCGTTTTTCCTCACAAAGTGGTGCTTCCTCAGTTAATAGCAGACTACAGAATTAAATAGAATAGAACAACAAGAATACTAGCTCTCCTTTTCTGTTACATTACTTATATGCGAATTTTAAATACGCCCCGAAATATTACGTCTGTTGACGAGTTACCGCACCAGAGAATAAAGTTCCCTAAGTAAAAGAAAGATGCGGATATATTTGTGTATAGTCCTCTTCAAATTATACCGTTATCCGCTTTAAAAAGGTACTTGTAGAACCAGGATTTAAAATCTACTTAAACTCGGCTTAAAACATCGGCCACATTCAGGTAAATTTACATATTGCGAAGAGGCTGAGGTTACCTAAGGGTTGTGACGAAAGCAAGACGCTTAAATTTTCTGTTTTTAATTCAATATTTTAAATTGCCCTTTTACTTCAACTTTTCTTATTTATTTTAAACTTAGTAAACTATAATCAAAATTAGCTTCCTTGTATAGCTTGCATATAAGTTACTTTTCGGAGATTAGATTAGATCCTTGCCGTATTGCCTTAATGACATTATTTTCAAACTTAAGAAGTAAACAGCGCAAAGCATATCAGTTGTTGATTAGCTTCTGTGCAAAATAGACATGTATTTATACTTTATTTAATAATGGGGACATCGTGGACTGATAGCGAAAATTTATCAAAAAATAGTGCAATTCAAGTGGCTCAAGTTTCTTGCAAAAGTGAAGTCACGCTAAGTAGATAAAGATAAGGTGAAAACAATGTAATAGCAAAAAAGTGTGCATTTATCAAGGAATGCAAAACAAATTGTATTCAATGTTTATAGTAACATCAGTGAAACTGAAGGCGAAATATGAGCTTTTAAACAACCGCAACGTACCCTGTAATACTGTAAGAGAAATTGATAATAAAGGAGTACAAGAACGGAATACCAAGGATGGTAGATTAAAATGATGAAGATTTAATTCAGCAAAAATATATCCAACGTAGCGGGAAAACTGCTTGTCTACGGTAAATTCATTAAAACAGAGATTGAATGTAGATGACACTGCAATAAAGTGTTCCGCAAGTACAGTGCTACGAATTATTAAACGTATGGGATGTAAACATAAAACTATATACAAGCGTCAAGTTATTATAGAATCAAATAGATTACAAGTGTGGCACCGCGAGTATCTGCAAAACATCGAAACATAACATCATCATCATCATCTTCATCTGGCATGGAGCTGACTCGAAAATATGTTACTTAGACGAAACTTGGTACGACTCGTATGATATTGTACAGAAAAGTTAGACAGATAATTCCGGTTAATGTAAAATAGATACGCCAGTTGCAAGAGGAAATAAAATCATTATCCTACGTGCCAGGACTGAACGCGAATGAGTTGAAGATTGGTTATTAATATCAGCAGAAAATGTAAAGGATTGTAGTTCGGACTATCACGAAGATATGACTGAACAACTTCTTGAATGTTAGTTTCAAAGATAATTTCGGTTGCATAACCGAGCACTGCGGACGCCGATCATACGGTATTCGCAGCCCAGCACTCGGATGGATGGACCATTATAGTGGCATATATAACCGGTCGTGCTTCAGAGGGCACGTAAAACCGTCGGTTCCGGTTCTCATACGAACATCTTTGGCAATCGTAAACCATGTAGTGGAACTTGGCTTCTCTGTTCGACGGGTTAGGCTAGCCTTCTGTCCGGTATACGTGCAAAGAGGGCTCACAGCACCTACTCCGTTACAGGTAATTAACAGACCATTGGCCTATACACAGAAGAAGAAGAAAAAGAAGATAATTCATTGAAAATATTGGCTAGTAATTCCGTTATCATAATGGGTAACGCCAGTTATCACTCTAGGTTACTAAAAAAAGTGCCTAATACTAGCAACACAAAAGAGGAAATACAAAATTGGTTATAGGAGAATGATCTGTATTTTGAGGAAACGTATAACAGAAATAATTTGTTAAAGGTATTCTAAATAGAACATTTCCCAAACAATATTATGTATATGACCTGGCAAGCAAATGTGGACACACGGTTTTGCGTTTGCCACCATACTATTGCGTGTTTAATCCTATCGAGTTGATATGAGGCCACCTTAAAAGGGATATTCGAAGACAGAACCAATTGCCAAGTGTAGACAGTGAAGTAATAAACACTATAAATCTAGAAGTAGAAAAATATCCCCAGAACATAGGAAAAATTCAATGCAACAAGCAATGACAGTGATAGTGATACCGACATCTTTGGGTTTGAAAAATAGTATATTTTATAGTTGTTTTTAATATTACTTCTTCTTCTTCTTCTTCTTATTAAGCTAATAGCTTGTTCATTCCAGATTATCTTTCCACCTTTTCTTTGGTCTTCCGGGGCTGCGCTTCCCGCGTGGTCTTCTATCTCTTGCTATCTTTACTTGTCTGGTCTCGTTCATTCTTGATATGTGCTGATTCCATTCATCTCTGCGTCGTTCTACCCATTCTCCGATCTTTTGTATATTACACTCTTGTCTAATATCTTCGCTTCGAATGTGGTCTCTTAGGGATTTGTTTGTTATTTTTCGAAGTGTCTTCATTTCCACAGTTTCCAGCATCTGCTTTGTTTTAACTGTATCCGCACGTGTTTCTGAGGCATATGTCAGTACCGGTCTTACTACTGATTTGTATACTCTTACCTTTAGTTCTGTTCTTAAGTATTTATTTCGCCATATGCAATCGTTCAGGCATCCAGATATTCTCAAGGCTTTATTGGCTTGTCTTTGCACTTCATCATTCAATCTTCTGTCACTCGTTATTTCTGTCCCTAGGTAGTTGAAGCTGTGTACTTGTTCTATTATTTGTCCGTCTAGTTCTAGTTTACATCGGAGAGGTTCTCTACTTATTGTTAGGCATTTGGTTTTGTTGGTGGCAACGTTTAATCCGAATCTCTTACAGCTATTTGAGAAATGAAATAATAGTCTCTGTAGATCATCCTCGTTGTCAGCAGCTAGCGCTGCATCGTCGGCGTAACAAATTATTCTAATTTCGGCATCTCCCATTCTGTAGCCTTGTCTATTCTTGATATCTTCAATTATTTCATTCATTATCATGTTAAATAGCATCGGACTTAATGAGTCTCCTTGCCTAATGCCCTTGTTTACTGGAATTGTTTTGGATAATTTACCATTTGTTCTAACTCTGCTCTGGTTATTCTTATATATATCCTCTATTAGGTTAACTATGTTGTCTGGAACATTATATTTAGCTAGAATCTTTAGTACATGATAGAGTTGAATATTGTCAAATGCTTTAGTAATGTCCACAAAGCAAAGGAAAGCAGGCGTATTAAATTCTAATGCTTTTTCAGCTATTTGTCTAATAACAAATATGGCATCGTTACATGATCTTCCAACCCTGAATCCGTGTTGTTCGTCCCTTATCTCTATAATTTCTGCTAGTTTTTGTGTTACAATTTTTGTTAGAAGTTTTAGTGCACTTTGTAACAGATTTATGCCTCTGTAATTATTGGGAATTTGTTTTTGTCCCTTTTTAAATATGGGAATTATTATACCAGTTCTCCAGGAGTGTGGAATTGTTGCTTTTTGGAATATAGTCTGCATCATCTTAACTAATTCTTGTGAGAGTACAGGGCCTCCATATTTCAACATTTCATTCGTTATATCATCCTCGCCAGGCGATTTCCTATTTTTTAGTTTTCGTAAAGTTGTCAATATTTCTTCCTCATCAACTTCGAGTCTGGTGCGTACTGTCCTTATTCTTTCGTCGTCCTGCCCTCCGTCTCTCGCGTTTTCTGCGTAGAGATTTTTAAAGTATTCGACCCATATATCCTCTTTTATTTTATTTGTTTCTACAAAATCTTGCACTTCTTTCTTTTGTGTACGTATCATTCTCCATATTTGTTTTTGTTGACCGTAAAAGTCTCTCTGCAGATCGTTTGTATACTTTTCCCAGTAATTTTCTTTTATTTCTCTTATTTTGGAGTTGATTTCATTTCGTACCCTCTTATAGTTTTCGCACTCTTCATCCGTCTGCGTTGACTTATATCTTCTATATGCTGCTCTTTTCTTCTCCGCTAATTCTTTAACTTCTATACAAAATCATGGTTTTTTGACCTTGGCCTGTTTGTCTTTATTGGTTCTTTTGAAGCCTAATGCTTCCTTTGCAGCCTGCGAAATATTTGTCTTTAATTTATTCCACGCTTCATCTACTTCGTCCTCTTCCTGTATCTTGTTCTGTAATATATGTTGCTCTAGTCGTGTCTGATACAATCCCTGTACGCTTGGATC
>JABXWE010048719.1:0-12387 GCA_014611495.1 Limonius californicus
CTGTATTGTACTCTTTACGGATTAAAACGACCATAACTTCTTTCGTGGTGTATTTGGCTTTTTATTCTTCGATGCAACCTAATTTCTATAGGATTTATTATTATTATCACACTGTACAATCTTGGAAACGTAGATCCCGTTAAAAAAACGTTAACTTTAGCATCTGTTATATTATTACAACAATAAATTGTTATAAAAATTTAGCAGATACTAAATTTCAAAAGATTATAATAAATCCTATGAAAAATTAGGTTGCATCGAACAATAAAAATCCAAGTAAGTATTTCAAAAACGGCCAACTTTGGCAGATTTTGATAAGGGTATCTACCTTTTTTGTTTAGAAAAGCACAAGAAATAAGATTTTTTATTAAGAAAGCCATAAAGTATGTGACAAAAAAGTTATGGTCATTTTAATCCGTAAATAGTAAACCCCCGTAAACCAACTTTTAATGCAATACGTTAAAAAATGTTTACGATATTTAAGAAAATTCCATTTTAAAATTTAATTTGAACAACTTTTTTTTCATTTATTTATACTACCGTCACCCTCTCCCCCCGGAACCGCTTTCGCATTACTTCAGGGGGGTGCAGGCGTCCCTTACACACTAACCATTCATACAACATGCACCCTAAACTTAACTAAGTGAAATACGATCGCCTCAACCGGGGTTCGACCACGCGGCCGATCGGACCGCATTTCACTGTGACTTCGACTGATAACGCGTATTCGCACTGCTCTATCGAGCTCCCTACAATTTGAACAACCTGTACCTCGAAAACTAAGCGTTTGCCGACCTTTTGTATTAATTTTAAAAGTTCTATCAAGTGTTAAAGTTTTGCTACAAAAACCTGAAACATCCTGTATATGATGTCCAGTTGAATCAGTTTCATAAGGTTTCAAGAAAACCTGAACCACATATATATTTAAATAATTGTTGTAAAAATAGCAAAATTAATGTCTTTTTGCATACTTCATTCGGAATGGTAACATACAATGTGTTTCAAGTTCAGGCAATATACAGGGTCTAGTTTAATCACCATGCTTTGTAGCAGGTTACGTGTAAAAAACAAAACAAACTTTTTAATACATTTGGTAGAAATGTTAACGTGGCTAGTTCTAAACATTCTACACTATATTCCAATTTCGGGAACTATACAGGGTGCTCACTTAAATATTTTTGTTCAGATGCACAAAACACCATCCCTAATATTAGAAATTACTACATAAACTCGAGTTGTATAACAGTTCATATTTGTATTTTATGTGCTAACGTAGTTTGCTTATTTTTTGTATATTATATGTATAGGGTGGCCACATTACCTATTATTTTCTATATATACGTGAATAATAGTTTAAAACAAGAGAAACGCCTTGATATAATGAGATCACAGTTTACATCTTCGTATTCTTACTACTGACTAACATTTGTAGTGTCCTGGCTTTGATTAAATATACAGGGTGTTATCTCTATTTAAAGGACATGTAGTATGATGTTATTGGTGATATATATTAACAAAACTTCAAACAGGAAATTGTTCATATTCTTTTCGGGACATATGCTGATTACGATTTCTTTGATTGTTTTTGATCGTACTGTAATGTCCCTTATATAACACTTTCGACACCCTGTATATATGAGAGATCACTTTTGTTTTCACCAAAACAAATTACATCGCATAACGGTTTGGACGTGAGTCTCTTAGACATTACACAGATGGTATCCCAAATTCCTCAAATATACAGGGTGACTTACTTGAATTACTTATTATTTTTAGGATGTACACAAGAAAGTTTAAATATTAGAACGATAAAAATCGCATCATAAAGTATTGTATAACACTGTACGTATTTGGACATTTAATGATTATATATACTGCGTGTTATATTTCATAATTTTTTAGTATGTAAGGTTACTGCTTTACTGGTATTCTGTTGGCAGGATATTCAAGAAATTGTCCTAGAATCACTACTTATACATTTTAGAGAATGCTGTTGTTTGTATACAAAACTTCGTAACTATACAGGGTGTTTATTTTAACTGACGAGTTAATTTTTCCAAATATATACATAAGAGGAATCCATTTCAAATTATTGTTCTTAAGTATGTTTATTTTTAAATTTTAGAATATATTGTTAATGCTGTGGAGATGCAAAATTTAATAATTATACAGAGTGGTTACGTTAACGAATAAGTTATAATGTGTACAATTAGTAGTTAAATTGTTACTCTCATTGCTTCGTAATTTTAATGATAAGTGTCACTTCAATAGATATACAAGACGTTCGAAGTGATTCTTGTGAATTACATATAAAAGTATCTATATTGAACATCTTTCTAATTGATATTCTAAGACATGTAATATCTCTTGATGGAATATACAGGGTGTATCAGAAACAGGTACAATTATTTT
Organism: Limonius californicus; assembly: GCA_014611495.1. Classification (NCBI taxonomy): domain Eukaryota; kingdom Metazoa; phylum Arthropoda; class Insecta; order Coleoptera; family Elateridae; genus Limonius; species Limonius californicus. The sequence goes on from JABXWE010048719.1 coordinate 2,413, forward strand.
TTTGAATTAAAACATAAAATAAAATTTTGTTTGAGAACTGCTGATGATACATAAAAATGCATTTAAGCTGTAGAAGGTTATTACCTATTTGTAAAGTAAATCCAAAGTGGCAAACACGTAAAAACTTGTCTGGTTTGTGATAAACTACGGAACTGGGATGATAAGAAATTTTTTTGAACTTCTATCTTACTCTCTCCTTTGCATAACATGTCTTTGAACTCAAATTTTTGTTATTATCCTGCGGTACTCCAACAATTTTGTGTCAAATTTTCAATTATTATTATTATTATTGGTCATATCTCAAGGGTCCCGTTGCCACAGAAATGTTTTTTCTATTTTGTATATACATATTGTAATCTACCATCGGATTTAATATTTTTACCTATTTCTGATACACCCTGTATACAGAGGTGTGTTGTTCTAACACAATTAGATATCACTTCATTTTATGAAACGAGCAAAAGTTTCAAAAATCAATGAAAGTCATTGTTTTCGTAATTATGATATACAAAGGGTTTTTTTGTATAATACCCTTGGGACAAGTAATATCAAATGCCCTGGTACAATTTCTCGATAAACTACATTCATATGCAGGATGTCTCAAATTAAATCCTGTAACTATTTCTTTATGAAAGGCGGTTAAATGTTTTAATTACTTACTGAATATTTTTGTTTGAGTTTTACCTATAGATACAGTGCTTTACTTTGTAATAGATTAAGGTTAAGTTGCTCGATCATTAAATACAGGCGCATTAAAAATTAGGATAAGACAAAATATAAAGTGACAGAAAGGATGACAAAGTTTTACCTCCGGTTTCAGATCATGTCTAACTCCAATAATAGGCATTTTCACCTATCGCGATCTTCAAATCACCAAACCAACAAAAGCCAAATAAATCCCAGCACGTGCGCTTTTCGCAGCGATTTAACTTGTACTAAATTTTAGACGCGCCCAAAAGTAACTGTGGGAATTTATCAGATTACTTTTCGTATCTTATCAAGTAGCTCGCCCCAATCTACGTCGCATTCCGTTTGCTGTTTTCTGTCAAAGCCAGTTTTAGCACAACACACTTCTGTTTGTTTACCAAACAAAACAATGTTATTATTTTGTCGTGCTGCCAAAATCATTTTTTTATTATGTATATTAGCACAAATTGCATCGAGTACATACAGTGTTACATCTACAAGAACATTATTTACAATTCATGTACACTTGGGCAGAGGCGTACTTAGTATAAGACGGTCAGAAGCTAATTTCCGTTTTAAACGCGAATCTAATCAATGTTGTGTTAATTAGAAGATTTTATTGTATTATCGAATAATTAGTGTAACATTTTACATCAGTAGCGTACCAAGGTCATAAAATTATAAATTTTGTTCTAAATATTAGCTTATTAAATAAATACGAATGCATGCTGTATTAATTACAAATTTTATTGAATTATGTTTTAGTTATGTCCCACTTATAACCCAGTGGCGTATACATAAGACTTCTTCTTCGAGTGCTTTATCTCTGAGCCGTAGCGATCGTTTTTCCTATGCCTGTGTTGCACGTTTGGTGCCATAGACATAGAGGACCTACAGTTTAACGTGGGCTCCGAACCACGGGAAAAGTAAACACTTTTGCTCCAGAGAAGATTTACTAGGCAGAATAAGTTATAAGTATTATAAGTTATAAGGCACTAGAGTGATAGGTACATAATATTTACAAAACAAATGTATCGAATTCTGTTTAGCTATGTTATTTATGAATGCCGTGGCGCACCTGAAATTTTAAACCAGTCGCATAGATTGTTGTAAGAATCTTTGATACAAATTTATTTTAAATCAACCTTAACCAAATAAGTATCTAACAGTGTATTATGAATTACATTTTTTATTAAGTTATTTATTGGATTATTTTGAGTGCTATAATCAAGGTTAAGATAAATATGCACTTAAAATTTGGAGTGTACGCATAAAATATGCATGTAAAGTACCGAAATTATATATTTTAAATTATAGTCGTTTAAGAAATGTAAGATAGATACAAAAACTGCTACTAAAAACAATATTAATATTAAAATAGAATTAAGATTAAACTTAACTATTATTATTATAACTATTTAATAACTACATGTGGTAATAAATTATCTATTATCAGAAAGAATGTCTAATGGGAAATATACCTTTACCTGGGCTATAATCGCTAAACCATTCTAAGTATGCACGAAACAGAATTTGCATTTACTATTAAGAGATTAGCATGGATCCCTGGAAGTAGGTACTTGATCTTAAAACTTAGGAATATTCAGCCAAAATGTAAACAGATGTGTTTTCATGCCATTCTGCTTTGAAAGTACGTAAAACTTTCAAAATAATTACATTTTACACAGCTGCAAAACAACACTTTTAGAAATATATTTTTAATGCGTGAAATTGTAAAAATATGCATTTGTATATCTGCATATGCAAATGCATAATTATCGTAAGCCTGGTTAAGATATTACCAAACTTTGAAGACAGTGGCGTATACAGTTATAAGTCAATAATACATTTATTTTTAGAAAATGCATTATTTAAGTACTTATATTATTAAATTACTTCTTGAGTGCTATGGCAGTCTATTTTTTTGCATCGTAGTGGCAATAAGTCCTTCAACGAAAGATTTGGTTTAATAATAATCAAATTTTGTTAGATTGATTCTTGTTTAATTTTGAAGGTTAAAATTTTCAGCCAGTGGCGTAGATGGTAATTAGTTTCTTCAAAAAACGAGATGAATTCGATTTTAAAAGCAAGCATAAACAAGGCGAATAAAAATCGTACTTCCAATGGCGTAGGTACACAATTATGTGACCCTTCGATAATAAATTTTACTTTTCATACAAACCTTGAAATATTAATTTTATAATTATTATTTAAATATTAGCATGCGTGGAAAATACAGACCCAGTGGCGTACATAGTATTACAGATTTTGCAGTCATAAATTGATTTTCATAATTTCAAATTTCAAATAGGTAGCGAAAATGCCTTAAAAACATAAATTTTCTTTTAAAACACACTTTATCAAATTATAATCATTACGACGCTAATGAGACATTTTATGAAAATATTTTTTTATATTTCGAGTACTATGGTACTGCTGGAATTTAACGTCGGTGACTTGTTTAGTCATTTCTAATAAATGAACCTCCTATACTGAAGGTCTGGGGTTCAATTCCCTGTACCGGAACATCGAATTGTTAACGGACGTTCTTCGTCGCAAAGCCATGGCACACCGGGAAGGTATTCCGGCTAGTAAATCTTCTCTGAAGTGTACGTGATTACACTTCTCGTGGTTCAGAGGTCCTCTATGTCTGTGGTACTTTAAAACGCAAACACAGGCATAGGAGAGAAGATTGCTCGAAGAAAATATGTACTACACTTTATTAACGAAACTTCATGATTGTTATACAACTGAAGACAGTGGTGCTGTTATATTGCGGGTGGAAAGTCTTTCAAGGAAAAATTTAGTACTTTATTTTTCAGCAGTTTAATGTTAAAAATGAGGCGGTCGTAGGCTACAGGTTAACGCATTAGACTGCTACGCTGAAGGTCCTGAGTTCAATTCCCAGTACCGTAACATGGGATTGTTAACGGCCATTCTCCCTCTCAAGGCAATGGCAAACCAGCGAGGTATTCTGCCTAATAAATCTTCTCTGAAGTAGAAGTGTTTATACCTTCCGTGGTTCGGAGCCCACGTTAAGCTGTGGGCCCTCTATGTCTGTGGTACTTTTAAAACGCGTAATGCAGGCGTAGGAGAGAAGATCGCTACATATCATAAGTACTCGAAAGGGAAGAATGTTAAAAATAATGATATAACAATGCTAGTCTTAAACATTCTAATACCAACCATAACTATCTTAAACAATGAGAAGGACGTACACGGGGACCACAGGGTGCGGCAAAATGTATTACCCATTTTATATAGCTCTTAAAAATGTACTGACTTAAACAACGAAACAAATGAATACATACCTACTTTTAAACTAGAAAAATAGGAGCTTTTTATCTTCTGAATATTGTGCCTCGCAAATGACCGCCATTCTCCGCAATATATTCGTCTAAATGGCTGACAAAAATTTTGTATAACCACTTGAAGAACGTTTAATTTATTTCGTTTGTTATGTTCCCTTTTAGTTCGTCCAAATTTCTGGGCTTATTCATATACACTCTACTTTTTAAATAGCCATCAAAAAAAAGTTTAAAGCAGAACGTTCCAGAGATCTTGCTGGCCAAAGTATGGTATCCCTTTTTTGAAATCAACCTTTTTCGAAAAAATTCACGGAAAGTATCCATACTAATTCTTACAGTATGACTTGTTGCGCCGTCTTGCTGAAACCAATATGTCAAAGTACCTATAGAACAAATTCTCCGAAGCCTACTTCATTTAAAAATGCTGCCGTAATGAAGAGTTGATTAGATTTTCTAGAAATAAAATGGGTAATACATTTTTCCGGACCCTGTATATAGTCCACAAACATAAAAATTCATTTTTGAACAGTCTAATACCAAAAATAATAGTTTAACAAAGATTTACCTAACAAGTTTGCTTGTTTTTACATTAGGATCGAAGTTAACTCCACAGGGGTATATTTCAAACTTTTCAAATAAATCTAAGAATAATACCAGATCATACACTGCATCTCATTGCCATTACCAGGAAGCAATCACTAATGCAAACGAAAAATCAACGGATAAACCCAATATTGACTCAAAGAGCTGAAATTCAAACAAAATCGGGTTTAAAATAATCAGGACTTAACGGATAAGACCATAAGAACCTTAATAGAGAAAATTAAAATTGTCAGACATTCATGGCTCATCAATATTTGTTCTTATATCGAACAACAGACTTAATGACTATAATAAATCGGTAAATAATGACTAAGAGGTTTAAATTACGGCCAGTACATTATTGAAATCATTTTCTGGAAAGTTTCAATATAAACTGTTAATTTTATGGATTAGTGAATATCTAATCGCTTGTAATGAGTTCTTCCTAGAAGGACGAACGCTATTATTCATTGAATTAAGTTAATACCCGGGTTTCAACGGAATTTAAAAATTTCACTTCAATAAATTCGTGGGATATTTCCACTTTGGGTAAATAATCGGTAATTGCTGCAAATTCTTTTATTGTTCAGCATGAGGCAGTATTAATTATCACGTAGCTGGTATGTGTTTATGCATAATTTAATGGAACTGTGTAGGTCGTAATGGAAGTATTCACAGTTAACAATTAACAATGCCCACGGGCAATTTAATTACTTTACAAAGGTTTTTAAGTGCGTGGACTTTAACATAATTACCTACGGTTATCAATAAATAAGCAGAAAATATGCTAAAAACTAACAATAAAAAAGGAGGAAGGGAACAACACTAAAAAACATGTAAGGAAAGTTTCTTTCTTCTCATTGTACTTTTTTCACCTACAACGTACATAACTTCTTGTCAAAAACAAAATTACAAAGAGCGGTGAATGTGCAGATCACCGTACAATCTATTCTTAGATCAATATTTTCAACCGAAGTATTGCAGAATGAGAAGAAGAATATGAAACAGGAGCTAATACAAATATCACACTTCAACAAGATGGTGGTACCTTTACATTGTAGATGCAACTAGTTTATGTAGGTGGAAAGATCGGCCCCCATGCTCGTCTGATTTAACTCCTCAGAACTTCCATTGGTACACTTAGTCTAAGCCAAATTATTCGGGAAATAAAAAACTGTATAAATAAGGTATAGTTTATACGACTGCATTTGAAGTCCATTTTGTTTGAAGAACGGCCAACTTGCTGGACTTTTATGATATTGATATATGGATAAGAATGTACTAATTAGATCAAAATTCACTTCACATGATGTTTTTAATTAAGCAGAGAACAAAGAATTTGAAGTTTGACATAGGTTTGAATGGATCTTGTGAAATCTAATATGTCGACGGTAATTAATTTTAAGACCAAAACTAAAACAGAATAATCTTTCATTATTATATTATAACAGATACGTCAACTTCTTTTTTAATGAAATTTATGTCATGTAAATAGCAGCCATATTAACGACATACATAGAAAATGGTAAAATACCCACAACTAATTGAATTCGAATCTACTACTAAACGTATTCCATCATTACTCTAACCACATATACAATGATTTTAAAAATGTTGGATTCAAGACTTGTACATAAATGTTGAAAATTTGATTTTTCTAATCCACTGAACACAGGAATAACAAAAAAAATGTACTAAATTTTGAATCCATTTCCATTTTGTAGTTTATTTTACCTAAAATAGAAAGCATACAATTCACATTAAGTATCGCTGTTATGGAAATAATTGAAACGACTCATAACCAAGAAAACGATTTAAATGTTTTGAATAGCAGAACAACTAAATATTTAATTCCCAAATTTAACCTACCCATAAAGCCTTGATTCCGTTTTTTTATTAGGCCCACCAACAAGCCTCGGACCCTCCGTTGGGGGGGGGGCAGCCTCCGCACGGCGACGGGCCACCGCCAATGAGCACGACCTGGCCCACCGCGTGAATGTAGATATTTAGATTTATTATTTTTTAATTATGGAAGCCTACCTAATTTTCGTAGCTCTTTTTTGTGTTTTCCTCAAGCCAAGAACCACGTGACGTCTCTGCCAAACGTAATAAATCGGTTTTTACTAAGTTGATTCAATTTTAAATGCAAAAAAGATAAAAAACATTAAATTATCTTGCTGCTATTGTGATGTCAGCTAGATGCTTTTCTTGGTTTTATTTTAAATTTTAAGTTAATAGCGCACTAATTTGAACTCGCAAAGCAAATCTATAACATTTTATTAAATATACTAGGAGAAATCTTAAGAGTAAACGATTTAAAAAAATAGAAGATTAAGAGAACAACGTTCTAAGCAATGGCAAACAATAAATCTCATAACGTAAAAAAAATTATTAGTTTCTTAAAAATTATTCTACCTCGCCGGAACAACAGAAAATATTTTTGATAGTGTACGTAGGCCTATTACAATATTTCCATAATATTTCAAATATTTAAGCTGATCCATCTTAGTAGACTCACCCTGTATGGTATTTATTTAGCTAGTTATTATTCAACAACTCTTGTGTTAAATATTTTATTGAAACAAAGATTGAATGGGATGTAATATCGAAAAATGTACTAATGTAACTAAAGCAGCACTTGAAAAAATGTGCAATATTTTTTGGAAAGATTACAGTTTCACGGTGAACACTGTTTAGTAGTCACGTACGGCAATGCGTTATTTTAGAAAACGACAAGAAAAACACACCCCGCCCTCACTCCTAGAATGCATATTCTTTAAACCAAGAAATCTCCCATCTAATAAATAAATAAATAAGTCAATTATAGTTTACACGGGCACATTGAAGTCGATTAAGTTAATCAGCTTGAAGAATCGCAAGTCTGTGGTTGTCCGTGATCGTCCCGATATAGATCAGCATTCAATAAGACCCGATCTGCCCATCATTCATCCCGATCGGAGAATAATCGATTCTATTCTCTAAAATGACGGCACAAACACAATAAACATTTTGATAGTCTGGGAGACATTTCGGACCGTGATTTATGCGCGATATCTTGTTTATTGCTGTCCAATCATTTATTATATTGCACATCCTTGAGGAGAGGAGAAGTCGATATTTTTTGAACTCGCGCCATTTCAAGTTACATATTCTGTCGGATGCCTCCCAAGGGCTATTGTTTGAAAATAACTTTCTACTTAGAAATCGGCGTTGGGACCAAGAAATATCTCAGTCTAATAAAATTTGGAGGAAATGCAATAAAAGTCGTTGTTAGGGAGGGCCATAAAGTAAGTATTGTCACAGAAATAAGGTTTTAAGGGGCTCAAAATACAGTCAGACACTGTAGCGGTGTGACAAATTTGGAGACCAAATATGGCCGAAAAATAGATATACGCTAACATGAACGCCTCAAAAACGGCCTCCGGAAAAAAATCGCAGCCGAAAGTATCGCCGTCAAAAATAACTCCCATCAAACGCAGCGTCGAGCAAAAAAAAGATACCACAAAAATTGCAATTTAATACAGGGTATGCCAGCTAAGTTGCCCCCCATTAAAAGCGGTTGACGCAAGCCAACATACATATAGCACGGTAATCAAAATCACTTTCTCTAAATTTTAATTAAATTGATCAATATTGCCTATTTAGGCCAATACTAAGTCTAGCTGTCAATTTACTTAAATTTAAGTAAAATGTTTTCTAATAACAAGAAAACATATTTCTAGCTTGTTTTTGGAAAATGACGCAAAATCGGCTCCAAATTGCAATTTGTATATCAGACGCTAGCCAACTAGAAGACCACCGCCCGAATAAATATTTAGAGCCTTGAAACTTCTTTAAGAAACGAAGGTTAATTTGTTAATTCCAGAAGATGTAAGCCGAGAACGGACATGGAAAATTAAGTAACAGTGCTAGAGGCAATGGATAAGAATATGTAAGTCAAAGCGATTTAAACACTGCATATAAATGACATTCAATGAGGAATTTGTACTTTTTTAAATCAACTTCTTTTCGGTCAATTATTTAAAAATTGTGTACTGTTTAGCGACGCGCCAAAATTCTCAAACAATGGTGAAGCATAACTAGCACTATTAAGCATAAGAGACTCCTTTTTCTGTAAATATTTACCTGGCATGTAGTTAACCTTATTATTCTCCTAGGAAAATTTAACAACATTGTTTGGATTTCCTATAAAACATGTTACCCAAGTTGTTGGAAGATGTAGAGCTGAATGTATGACAAAAACTTTGATGCCAACATGATGGCTTTCCTGATTGTTACGAATTACTTAAATAATGTATTTGGAGTAAAGCGGATTAGAAGATGAGCTGTGCATCTATGACCATCAGAAGTTACGTTATCACCTCACTAGACTTTCTGCTTTGGGGGCAATTAAACAAAATAGTAAACCGAACTCCAGTAGTACATTTAGCATAATTTACAAAATATAATAATCAAGGCATCTATCACACCTGACACGCTTGTTCGAGTCCGAAGACTGTTTAAACGAATTCGAAAATGTGGAAGAACTTTTGAACTTTTGAACATTTACTGAATGAAGTAAAACTTTGTTGTTTTTGATATGTTTAGTTTTAGTTAATTCATTATTAAATACTAATATAATGATATTAGTAGAACTGCTATTGATTACATTAAGAGATCAACTTAACAGAAAGCAACTATGATATGTGTATGTTGGGTTGCGTCAACCACTTTTAAACGGGGACTACTTCTCTGCAGATTTAACTTATTAATGTTTTTGAAATATACAAATTATTTAAATTTTAAAAAACCATTTAATAGATTGGGTATAACAAAATGCCAGAATGAACTTATTTAAAGGAAATTACATTTGTTATTTATTTTAACAAAATATATGCTTGAATAATTCCAGTGGGTTGCAATAAATCGTATTCACATTATTAAAGCGGACTTAAATATAATAAAATAGCAAGACTTAATGATCAAATCAACTAAAATGGAATCGGTTGTCTTCCAATTACTTAACAATATAGTTAAAGTGGATTCACTTTGGAAAAGTAATCCGAAATACCTAAAATGCCAAAATTCAAAATCAAACTGTTATAATTGCAACCATACTATAGACTGGACTGTTTAAGATTATGTTTCAACAGGGTTCCCATTAAAAAATATTTTGAAGACAAATTAAATATGAAAAGTTACTAATTTTTGAAGGCTAAGTTCAAATCAATTGGTAGTATATTACGGACCCAAAATAAACATAGGCATGCAGGGTCCTGTGATATTAATAGGCTCTTAATTAAAAAAAACTAACAAAACTATGATTATAGCTAACGTACCAGAGTTTACTACAGTTTAGGTTAAAATTGAAATCAAAGTATGCCTGATTACTTTTATTGGTAAATCTAGATTTGAATCC
>JABXWE010048720.1:0-10342 GCA_014611495.1 Limonius californicus
ATTTTAATCGACTACTGACCGGAAGTTTAAATTGAAAAATATACTGGGTGTTCTACTAAAAAATAATTAAAGCGTTATCCAAACTAAACAGAGCATCCTTTGTGAACAAAATAATTATACGTTATTACCCATGGATTACAAATTATTGTTGTATTTACACTTTGTGTAATATTCAAAACGTAGGAAATATTGACGAAATTCTCACTAAGTGAATACACTATGTAACACTTGAAATGTAAATAAATAAAGATGTTTTGTTCCTCATGTTGTGTTTAAGCGCGCATTATTTACATGGCTGTAAAGACAATAATATTACAAACGAAAGTGAGAATTCTAGATTTCTAAACGAAACGCAACTGTATTTGTTGTTACGTTCAAGTGAACGTGAATCTTGCCTTCTGTTTCGTTATCGTTATCTCTTACTTTCGTTTGTGTTTTAGTACATTTTTATTGCCCATTTTCATTACAACAACTGCTAATCACAATTTCTTTGTTTCAGGAGTTAATTACCGTAGCTTTTTATATCAAAGTTTTAACATTTTTATACCTGTATGGATAAGTTATGCTATTTAGCCATTTAAAATTTGACTGTGTAAGTTAGAAATGTTAAAGAATATAGAAACTGACTAATATGTTGTACAGGATACGGTATCTCATTAGTTTTTCCCATATTTATGGCTGTGTTTAGAATTCACAGATTTTTGTACTTCAATGTTATCCTCCAATGAGGCGAAAGAGTCCACCAATAAATTGCAAACCTCTAATTCAAGAACGTCGCTAGACAAATTGTTTGATATGGGGCGAACATTCTGGGTATTCACGTTATGTTAATTCAACTTATATATTTTTGAAATAGATACAGAATAATACCGCATGTGACGATACACAATGTGGTATCGTCGTTTTAAGGTTGAGAAAATAAAATACTTAAAAACATCTTAAGATAGAGGAAGAGGTGATAGCCGTGTGCGGTTGGGCGCTATCGTGCCAATGCACGACTCCATAGGAGAGGTATCTTCGCCTTTTATTCTGAATCACCCTTCTCAACTTTCTTAAGGTTTCACCATCCGCGCTGCATTCATTGTCATACCGAATTCCAGAAAATCAACCAACAATACGCCTTTCTTGAACGATTGCTTGAACGTTTTAGATTTGGAGGAACTTGCATGCTTCTACTACATTGATTGCTGCTTGGTTTCAAACTTTTTGCACGAATTTCAAGTTTCGCCGACAGTCATAATATGATTTAGGTACTCATCGCCATCAGTTTCGTAGCGATGAAGGACGGTCAGTTGGTTTTTGTGAATCTCCGTCAACATCTTTGTTATCCTGGTGTAGCCTGTTCGTGAAATTTGAGGAAAACTTGCCGCCGAAATCGCGATTGGTCAATCTTCACGAATCTTCTTGTTAATTTTTTGCACAAGATTGCCGTTGACAACAGATGATCTCCCGATTCATTTCTCATTCTACACGTTTGTTCGGGCATCTTTGAATTTCCTACGCCCTGGTTCGACCTTTCCTTTACTTACGATGTCTAGACTATGGTCTCGCATATATGTGGCAGTAAATTTTGGTAGCGTTTTCTTTTTTGCGTGGATAAAACTAATAACAGCGCGCCTTTCACACTTGGAGGAATTTTAATGGTAGAGTTTATTTTAGCGCTGTATTATACAACTTAATACAATGACAGAACCACAATAAAGTGGCCCTGTGGCTAACTCGTCAACCACTAAGGCACTCCCACAATGCACCAAATTGTCCAATATTTAAATAGCTCTTAGTTTTCCAATAAGCATCGTATAGTACTTTATTTTGTATGAATTACTTGATAAAGTAAATGGACGGGCGAGTCCCCCCCCCCCCGATATGTTAACGACGCCACTGCTTTAAGTATTGAATATGGAACAAATGTTGACCTATTTGTTGTAAATAGGATTGAGAAAACTATAATATTCCATATTCAATTTTAGTTTCAGAATTTTTCTCTAAAGAAGGACTAACATTATCATATATATGTCAGAGTTGATTTTAAAATACCGAGTTAAATATCATTTTTCCACGGAATTCCGCTCGTTGCTTTGAAAATTAATTGGGTCTCTGCTTCATTAGCTCCGCATAGCTCTTATTAACAACATATAATTTACGACTTTTGCAGAAGATACTAAACGCCTGAGTCGTAAAATTTAACTATCTCAAGCAGAAGCATCTTGTCTCCTGGAGCCTTTAACTAACATACTAACATAATTTTAGATATTAAATCATAGAACGTAAAACTAGACAAACTGTATCAGATGTACCGAAAGTTTGCGCATTCAGCATTTTTTAACATATACTGTTCGGATAGTTTGATAGCTGCACAATTTCCTGCAGCATCCCCTCATATTACTGAATTTGTAACTCGAAAATTAAGTGCGTGTACATGAGTAGCTAATTGCGAGGGTGTGGTCCAAAGTGAAGTGCGTAATCAACCCCGGAGCTACTAATGTAAGGGTAAGTAATGCTGGATAGGCACCATTAGAGGATTATAATCACATAAATCGATGGTTAGAACCAAATTTGCAATTGCTACATCCAATGCTTTTTCTGTTAGAGGGATCCTCTTTAAGTAAACTCAACTTTGCAGTAACCAGTAATATAAGTATTTTGAATTTATAATACAAAGTGATTTTTAAAAAGTCAATTGCAGTAGCCTAGGGATTGTCCCGTCTATATTAAGCTTTAGAATCTGACAATATGAAAACACTTGCTGTGAAAGAAATCTTGACGAAAAACCTATAATTTACTTACCTTAATAAATTACAAATCAGTTGCAACTAAATACTTGTACATTTTCAAATTTGTTGGGCCAAAATTTTTAACTACCTGAACTGTCACACAGTTTGACATACAGGTAAATGTCATTCAAAGCTCATTACAGCTGACTGCAGACGGAATAGCTTTTTTTCTAGGCTTGCTGCAATTGACTTTTTAAAAAATCACTTTGTTCAGTAACAGATCAACATGCTAGAAAGTATCTAAAATCCATTTTTAAATAATCTCAGTAGCTGTGATCCATATACGTTGGGTTGGGTTAACCACTTTTTAAGAGAATATAACTTAGCTACCTCACCCTGTATAGATAGGTTGCCGTACAGCGAAATGGCTGCCGCCTATTTCTTTTTAATGAATTATTTTGTAATGGGTGATCAAATACATTTTTAATGAGATAGAACTGTGAAATTTTCTTTCATCTCCTTAATTGAACTACCACATAAAATAAAATATTATGCTGTCCATAAAAATTATGGGATGGATATTATTTCAACGTAAATTTTGATGCGTTGCAATATAATAAGTGATTAAACATTGATCTAACTAAATAGCACTCTAAAATTTTCTATCTGTCGTAATTTGACATAATTTTTGTTTGTTAAATTGTTGGGGGGCTCTAACTGCTTAAGGTTTTGGCACCAAACTACTGTATCAGTATGTATATTGTGTTTTTTATTAATCCGGTCACTGCTAGAAATTTAATAATGTTACTCGGCTATTCTCTGGTGTTTACTAGTATGTGTTCTAGATTGTTTTCAAGTCTTTGAGGATGATATTTTGGGCACTCTCGTAAAAGGTGGTTAACACTTATGTTCACGTTGCACATGTCGCACTTATCCCGTTCTCGATCTTGAATGCGGTGATTATAATTTTTGGTTGATATTCCATTAATATTTGTTAGATATCCGGTTTCGTTGGTAGAAATCGTTACATTTAAATTAAAGAATTTTTAACATTTTGTAGTCTGCCTGAGGGTTTATTCACAGAAGACTTCAGTATCTCTGTCGGAGTCCGTCTTTTCCAATTCTGTTATAGATTGTAATTGTATTTTTTTTGTCAGCCTTGTGAATTTGGATTTCGTGGCTCGTGTTTCCAGTTTCTTATCATATAAATTAAGTGCAAAGTATCTCTTGTGTATTGTTTTGATATTGTAAGGTTGTTTTAATGAAATCTTTAGAACGGGTATAATTTAAAGGATAACTGTCTGATGGTTCGTCTAGTAATGTTTTGATTGGAATTAAGTGTTCCTCTATAGATACATTTTCCCCATCAGAATCATTGCATTTAGCTTTTCTGTTTCATTTGCTTTCGTCGGGATTATGTTTTGATTTTGGTAATGTTTCCTGTGATGTATCAGTGTGGGTGTGTGTTATTTGCTTAAGGGCAGGCCATGATGGTATACTGAGTATAGTTTCTTCAGAAGCTTGTAGTGTGTAGAGGGATTCGTTTGAGGACGTTATTATAGTTAATGATAGAGTACGTTTGTCTTGGGTTATAGGTAGTATAGTAATAGTTGGTGCTTTATACGGATTTGGACATTTTTATGCTATGTGCTCCAGTTGGTGACATACGAAACATGTTGTGGTTGTAGATAGCAATATTTTGTAGTTTGAGCTCTCGAATTTAATGATTAGAGATTCTGGTGACAACGTTCCGCTTAGAGGTTCTATATAAATTTCTCGTCTGAAGCCTAATATATGACTGCATTCTTTTTCGTCGAGTCCTGCTTTTAGAAAGGTTTCAATTCCCATATGATCGTGTGGTATGGACGGGCATACATTGCAGATTTGAGTCTTTGTGCTGGTGATATTAGTGGGCGTAGAGTAGTTAGGAGTCCTTGAATTGTTATAACCTTGTACTTAGTCGTTAGTTCGTCAACTAGCCTTATGTCCCTTAAATACATGAATATTCTGTTATTAGACATTTTAGAGGGAAAGGTAATGTTAATAGGACCAAGAATGTTGCCAATTGTTTTTATGTATTCCTTAAGGTTTACCCCTTATAATCCATTGATAATTATGGCTTGTTCCTTTTTGGGAAAGTTTACTTGTTGGTCAGTCGTTACATTGGCAAACGTTTTTGTTAAGTAGTTATTTTCATCTGCATTGAAAGGTCTTTGTATAAATTGTAGTGGTAAATTACTTGGTAAGTTGTCTATACTCTATACCATCCATTATTTATCGGCTAGTAAACCCCTGTAGTCAGAAGTTTATCTGCTATGATTATTTGCAGACATTGTTGCCTGTTATAAACTAATTTCACTTTATTTATATTTGAATTATATTTAATATACGTCAGGTCGCGGTCAGGCGATTAGAGTAAGATACGGTGCACTTGACGCTTTAGATATCGACTTCGCGCTGTCGCGGTCAGGATGGAACTCCTCTAATTCCTAATAATATGCAAAAAAGTTTGCATACTCTAAGGATTTGAAACTCTATTTTAATTTGTGCGCCAAAAGACAAGACAAGGAGACTAAGGAGAAAACTTAAGAATAAGACTAAATGGATTAACACTGGAACAAGTTGAAACGTATAACCATTTGGCAACAACTATTTCCGGAGGTAGATAAAGAAATTTTAAACAGGGTAAGCAAAACAAGCAAATAAGTTATACGGTAACAGGGAAAAGAGAAATCAGTAAAATAGCGAAATACATCTCTATAAAACAGCCTATTGTCCAACACTTACATATGGAGCTGACAGCAAGATCATAACGATAAATACAAATCAAATATATCAAGAATGGAGATGCGATATCTGCGAAAGATATAAGGAAAGACAAAACGAGATAGAATCAGGAATCAGTTAACAAGAGAAGAACTAGAGCAAGAACCTTTGATGCGCAAAATAAAAATACTTAACTGAAATGTCTGGGATATGCTCAACGTATGGCAACCAACAGACTACCGAAGCGAACATATGAGCCGAGAACAGAAGGTAGGAGACCGAGTGGAAAGCCAAGGAAAACCTAGGATAACAACCTAACCGAAATAGTGTCAAAATGGAGGAAAAGATAAAGAAGAAAGAAGAAGGAAGAAGTATACTCCACTAATTATTAACTAATCGCGGTAAATATTATTATAAACGGTATGGGTTAAGCTAATTTTTATAACAATTTTTGTTGACCATACTGTATAATTTATCAAGTAAATTTAATGAAATATGAAACATGTATTTTTTATTTTCATACAATGACAACGCTTGGGTTGACATTAACCGCCTCGTACTTATCAAATAATATCGATATTTCGTTTTAAACAAATTCATAGCGCGTTTATACAAGGTGTCCCATGACGTGAGGTCACTACTTTACCTACGTGTAGGATAAGTGAAAAGAAGTCGAAACTAAAGAGGGGTCATTTTATCTAAATCGACCATTGAAGAATTTATAGTGTTTTCGTTAAATGCTGAAGCAGCAGGAACAATAAATGATATTAAGTGGTGTTTGATACAAACTGTTTATGGAAATAATATTATTTACTTGTATGTCAAAGTAAAGCACCTTAAAGTTGATTTCTCTGTTTGCGCTTATCAACAGTGTTGATAATGTTTATTTTTACAACGCGAGAGTACGCCGATATCCATCATATGTACGGTTTTTGTGATGGACACTCATTAGTAGCTGCTCGCGAATATGGGTTGAGATTTCCAAATCGGCGACTACCAGACCGACGAGTTTTTCAACGAGTGCACAACCACCTACGTGAACACGGAACTTTCTCGAAACCGTCGACTGAGCGTCAGTGGCGGCTGGCGGGTTAAAAAATAGGTGAAGTGCTATTATAATAACCCTAATAATAACAAATAGAAAAAGTATAATTCAATGTCAACTTACTTAGTTTTTGTAGAGCAAGTCTATCCTTCTGTCCTTTAATGTAGTAAAATTATTTATTATGTCTTCGTAAAACGGTAGATTTTTTAAAAATTCTAATAAGAGGTCTTTATTCGTTTAAGGCAAGAAAAACTTCTTTCCACTGATGCACTTGTCGACGGAATAGTTAATATGAGTCAAAATAAATTTGTAGGTTTCGGTAAAAATTTCTTTGTTCTCATTGAGATTTTCTAGTAGTTCTTGGGTCTGTAGATTGCGGTAACTTTCAACGGCATAAAGAAGATGTAATTCGTTTTTAAGACGCTGACTTTTTATAAATATTTTGCCATAAAATTGATTTAAACTTTCAAATCTTTAGACGGAATACACGAATCATATTGTTCGAACTTCCGGTTTTGTAGTATCAGCCAAAGACATGAATTGTAACTTATCGCAGTCTTGAAACCTCACTTCTATTTCCATTACAATGTGGTCCAGTACTTCATAAAACAAAATTTTATATTTTCTTCTAATGTCATTATTTGTAAAGCTAGCGTATTCCCGCTTAAGGTGCTTAGAAATATCGATTTCTGTTATTTCTATTTCCTTAGTCTTTTCGAAGAGTGTATCATACAAATCGTCATTCCTTTTCCTCTTTAATAGTTCAATAGTTTTATTTAATATGCAATGATTTCTTTTGGATAACATCAAATAATATGTCAGTGAGAGAGAAAATATTATTAAATACTACAGATAAAAATGTGAATTCAAAATTGTTGAAATTGTTTAAAAACCGACGGTCAAAACCGAACATCTAGTTCAGCGGCTGATTGCAACTGAACTTTTCACTTGCGCGAATCACCGTGAACCAATTGTAGATATTGACGTAGGCGTTACCATGGCAACGGAGATATAAGTGCAGAGTTAAAATACGTTTGAGGCTGACTCTTCTCTACAATTGCACGAGTACGGTAACTATGTTCACGTTCGACGGAATGCATTTAAATTTTAAAGTTTAAATACAAGGGGACCAGAAAAAATGTAATGTGTTTGTTTTCACTAAGCTTATTGTATTTACGAGTATGTATACCATAAATAAAGGACTCCTAATAGTTGTAATGCCGACAAATAATTTGTTACGTAATTTAAATAAATATTCGCAATAGAATGAAAGCTGCTGAGCGTCCAGAAAATGAGGACAGCATACTGCGAGAAATTGATAATAATCTGCAAAAGTTATCCACCCTGTTCAAGCCCTCTTACCTACAGATTTCGCTAGTCGTATGGAATTTTGCCTTTGCATCAAAATTGAAACCTATGTAATAGAATTTTATTCCCGGATGAGGCAATATTTACAAGGAATGGATTAATGAATAGAAAGAACAGCCACTCTTGGAATTTGGAGAATCCATACGACATTACAGTGTCAAATTATCAATATGGTCTGCAGTGAATATCTGATGTGGAATTATTGATAACATGCTCATTGGTCCGTTCATTTTTGAGAACCATTTAACCGCCGACAGATATTTAAATTTTCTAGATTATTTGGGAAGATTGTTAGATGATGTCCTCTGGCAAGCAGACATGGTATGTGGTACCAGCACGATGGTGTTTCTGCGTACTTTACGTTACGTGTAAGACAATGTTTGAATCAACGGTTTGAAGGACGTGTAATTAATAGAGGAGAACAGCACCCCTGGTTCCCAAGATCTCCGGACTTAACTTGTTTAGATTATTATTTGCGGGGCCGTATGAAAAATATGGTATACCAAACACCATCAGACTGTTGAAGATCTTAGGAGACGCATTTTTGAGGCAGCAAAACTAATGCGGAATAACAATGTTACGTAGGGTAACCAGAACTCTCTTAAGAGCCAGAATGTGTCTCGAGAGCAACGGTGGCCATTCTGAACAATCTTTATAAATGAATTTAAGCTAAAATAAAAATAAATATTGGCTTTTCTGAAATTGTAATTATTTAATAAATAATAATTTAACACTCTGTATTTTGGAAACGGTTTACTTCAGGGAATAATTTTATTAGAATTTTTGACCTCACGTCGTGGGACACTCTGTATAATTACCACAACATCGACTATTATTCTAAAAAATTCAATAACTACTGTCATATGGTACGGAAATAAAAAAACGTATGCGTATCACATTTTATATTCCGATTTTTCAATTTTCCAGATGACGGAACAGTGAAGAGGACATTTCTTGCAGATTCAGCGCTTGTTTTGTTCACGTGTGTTGCATAGTCTGAACGACAGCTTCAAGAGGACCATTTTGCGTCGAAATCAATAGATTCCCATTAAAGTCAAAATTTGTACTTAATTACTTGCACACCGAAAGTAAACGTTCAAGACAATCTCCATGGCAATCAATTTTAGAAATTTAATAAGTCAGCCCTTCAACCCTTCAAAGCTTCTGATTCTAAAGCAGGGTCGGGCAGTACAACAAAAATTAATTTTTACTTAGTAATAATAACGAAATTTCAGATATAGTCGATTGTAAGCAATTCGTGAGATAGGAAGCTTCAAGAAGCGAATGCTATTTACCAGTGAGCTTTTAATAATTGGCGGTAAATACGAGAAATGAGAACGAGCAGTTGATAAAACAAGATTGCCTGGAAAGCTGGAAATGAAGCATAATTTATTTACAGGAGTGCAAACTCCACTAAATGGATATTTATAAGCTCGGACACTGTTAAGATAAGAAGGCGAACAGGACTTTTCACTTCGCTTCTTTACTACAGGATTCGGTTTCGTTTTACACACAAGAGGAATTTCAGACCGTAAATTCAGATCTAGCGGAAGAGACTTGTACCGTTCTTTATTTAAACTAGAAAACTTACTTCGTGATAGAAAACTTAAAAGTGCGTGCCGTTACATTTGAAACAGTAATTTCTCTTGAAAGGCTTTCTTATACAATTTTCCGCAGAATATCTTAAAAAGAAAATATGAAATGAAAGCTCACGTTCATGCTTTCTCCTAATTGATTTGAAATGCCAATAAGGACAGACTGTTTACGATAAAATAAATGCAATGGTTTAGTAATATTAAAATTTTAATCTAAACACTTTTAAAATGTTTAAGTTCGAAATGGGAAAATACAATCTATACAGAATTTAATAGAATATTAATGTTAGATTATTGAAAGTTGATTGTCAGTTTTAAAAGTTGCCCCGTTTCATGTCAGACTTGTTATTTTTAAAATGTGCAGCACTAAGAACTTTATAGTTCAGAAAATAAAACAAACAATTTGAGATTTAATTAAAAAATAGCAGAATCGTGGATTGAAATAAAATGGAAACCAAACGCGTTTGAAAGGCAAAACTTTCTATTGAATTAAATGTATAGAATGCGAGACGGTTTAATTGGTAGCTGCTTAAATTTTGTATTTATATTTATAAATAACAAAAATTATTTAGAATTGTTTGTTTCGAATGAAAGTTTAAAAAATGAATACTAGAAAGGGTTCACAGTTTTCTAAGACTTGACGAACATGTACTTGAATGCGAAACTTTATAATTGGTAAGTATTTAAATTTTCTAATAAAATTAAATAAATAAAAGAAATATCTAAAAAAGGAAAATTCACAACTTAATCCTTTTTAAGGCTTTTCCACATTTACAAGAATAAAAATATGTACTTAAATGTGAAATTTTGTCTTTTTAAATATTAAATTAAATAAAAATAAGTATTAAATTAAT
>JABXWE010048723.1:0-12668 GCA_014611495.1 Limonius californicus
TATATACAGTCTCCTATAGCAAATCTCATTTTATACTATAATATTTCTGTTACAATAACTGAAATAATACTTAATTTTATCTACGGCGTGGTGATAAAGTGCTGCGCGTAATACACAATTTTGATATTTAGTATTTTTCGGAAAAAAAACCTGAAACCTGGTGGACGTCATCAGTCTGCATGGGTTTTTCGCTTAAAGATTCCTTTCATTTTAGGAAGAGATAAAAGTCACATGACCTCAGGTCGGTACTGTACGAAGGATTGTCTAATATTTCACATCGAAACTTTTGCAACTGTTGTGCTGTGTTTTGAGTAATGTAAAGTGCGTTATCATGAGGCAGACACGCAGACGGTTTTGTATGGAGCGCCGAACTTTTTTAAGGTTTCGCTGAACCTTTCTGCGTTGATGATGTCCCGTCGAGGTAGATACTCAATCAGAAAAATGCCTTCCTGGATTCATAAAACCATTACCATAACTTTCATGATTGAAAGTGCCTGTTTAAACTTTTTGGGTTTGATGGGACAATAAGTGGTGCTATTCAAGAGTTTCGGGTGTGTAGTAACATACTTATGTCTCATCTTCCGTCTCCATAAAGTCCAAGAATTGAATCCCTTCTGTACGGTAACGATCAAAAATACTCTAGAACCAGCCATTCTCTTCTCTTTGTGTTCTGCTGTCAGCATTTTTGGGACGCACCTCGCGCAGTTCTTCTTCTAGTGAAACTGTTCACTTACAACCTCGTCAACAACAGAATAAGAAACATGAGGTTAGCTTATCAATTGTTAATCTCCTGTTGTATCGAATGTGTGCATCAACAACAGCTTAATTTCAGTTTAATTTTCGATAATACATGGGCTCCATATCTTGCTTCATCATGCACGTTTGCTCTCCCTTCATTGAAGAACTGACACAATTTACGCACGTCCGCCTCATTCATCAGACATTCTCCATACACGTTAACTAGCTGTCGACGAATTTCAACTGAGCAAATTTTTTTGCATTTAAAAAACGAATCGCCGGCTATAGACATTGTAGGTAGGCAAACCTAGACAAATGCTGCAAATTATGCATTAATGCTCAAAACAATTAAAATATGCATTTATTACCAAACATGTCTAAAATTTGCATATACAAATATAATAATTTAATAATTATCCTAATCCTAGCTATGATGGTGAGGTTTATAAGTTTATCAGGTATTTCCCGTAGTTTATAGATTCAGCTGTTTTGTGTCTTTTACCCTATCAAATGCTTGTCGAAAGTCGATAAATAAATTATGTAGCTCTATATTACGCCCAAAGCATTTTTCGTATAGCTGCCTCATCACGATTATGCTGTCCGTAGTGGAACGATTAGCTCTAAAGCCGTTCTGAGTCTCCTATTTGGTTCTCTGCGTATTTAGCAAAGCGGTTACATAACACACATTCTTTTATCTTGTTACCCTGAAGCTATTGTACGAATTTATTCCATATAGTACAAAATTTCCAAATGTTCACAGCAACTGGATTTTTCATAATAATTCAATTATCTCGAATACGGTTGGGTTTATCTATTTTTAACAAGGATACCTTTTTTGGGCACTTTTGCACAGCGAATAAGATTTTTTGTCAAAAATAAGACAAACGAAACAACGTAAAAGATATTGTAGAAAACAGTTCCTAATCCTCCCACTTGACACGCCACTGGGGCACTTATTAAAACGAAACTAAGCTCTAGTTGTCAATCTTGATGAGTACCGTATGCACATAAAATTTTAAAACATTGGTCCAACTATTACCACAATTATATGCAGAAAAGTGATCGGACAAGTTTCACTTTAGAATGCTGTAACTCCGTAAGGAAACTTTTTCAGACTGAGGTTTATATGAACTGTTTTTCTTATTTTGGTTTGGAGAACTCGCTCCCAAAGTTTGACCCACTATTTCGGGACCACGCTGTATATTTAGTAATAATATTAAATTGGTTTGAATATAGTAAATTTTTTTTACAAACATAAGAAGGAAATCATAATTACTTGACTTGTAGAACATACAAGTAACAATACGAAAATACTAAAACCAGATTTAACAATTTGGCGAATTTTAGTTTACCGAAAAGCTGACATTCAAAAAACCCATAAACCATATACAAAATTTAACATTATGCAAAGAAGTTTCTTTTGCGATAGTTTATACGCTAAATATAACCAAAGCCTGTTCTAACTAGGGTAAAGTCCCGTGAAGTACCCAGTTCCCACTTGTGATAGTAATATTTTCATTCGCCGCGTGATTTTCGATAACAAATATTTGTTCCACGAAGTGAAGTGACGAGATCTTTACGATCATGCAACCAAATGCTTCTTAAATTTGATTGTCACGACTACTGAATTGTTAATAAAATTTATTGGCGCATGGATTTATTGCTCTGTATTATAAAGACAAAAAATCCATTAGCCGTTTAAGTACCATCCAGAATCATCTGTCATTCAAGGAGCTATAGTTTAAAACTGTTGCTGTTTACCATATGAATTTTGCCGAGAAATACACATATGTTTCTCTATAACATTTCCATACCATTAAGCTACTTAGTTGATTTTATAAATGTGATTTGTCATCTGTTTCAAACGCTTCACAGCTGGCTTTATTTTCTTGCAACCTTCTGACTTGCTATAATTGTTGATTACTTCTTCGAAGACTAAACATTATGTATCAAAACTCTAGAATATTGTTTTTTATAGTAGAAGGTATTTCCCCATTCTTCTATATTAAGAAAAAGTACTTTTGGGTTTTGGTACAATTTTCAAAACAATAATCAACAACAACTCAGACGTTTGCAAAAGTAAAACCTAAATTACAGTTGTGTTCCGCATCCTTTGAATTCAAAAATTCAGCAACTAATGCATTATTTAAATTCATAATATTTGAAAATATATGGAGTGGCTGGGAAAAATCAGGCCAGATTTTGGAGTTAATTTCTTCACCGAAAATTAGGGTTATGTATTTTAAATTTTTAACGGGTGTTCAATACGTCTTTAAGCCCTGGATGGCTGTGGATTTACTATACTGAAGCTTGAATCTTTGATTTGTTTCTTTTGTTTGCGACCCACGATTCACTTCCATATGGTAGTATTGGGGTGTATCCGTGTATTGTATATAGTTCTGTATACAGTTAGTTTTATTTTCGCAGATATCTCTTTTATATTTATAAATGATTTCTTTATTGCCGTAAACATGTTGGATGCCGCTTTTATTCTGTTGTCAATATATATTTCTACATTTGCTTTGATGTCTATTATAGTGCCTAAATACTTGAATTTTTCCACCTGGTCCAGTTTTTCTGCGTTCACGCATATGATTACTGCTTTCATCTGGTCTCTTAACGCTAGCACTTTGGTTCTCTCCTTATTTATTTTTAATCTTCTCTTTTCTTGTACTACCTGCCATCTAGTCATATTTTCATTCATGCCCTTTACTGTTTTGATAAATACTGCAATATCGCCTGCGAAGGCACATTCAGTTATGTCTATTTACTTCACATTCCTGTTTCCTATCGTTATTCCTTTTGCTTCTTTTCTTGTTTCTTTAATTACATCATCCGTGATTACTAAGATCAGTATAGGACTGAATATACCTTGTCTTACTCCCTGTGTTGTAACGAATTCCTACGAATTTTCATTGTATGTTCTAACATAATTTCTCGTTTTCGTATATTTATATTGATTTTACTGATTCCAGCAGTTCACTTTTTACTCCTCTTTCTTGTAGGCTCTTCCGAATTTCCTTTCTAGGTATGCTGTCAAATTCCTTCTCTAAGTCTATTTTTCTTATTCTTGTATGTAAAATACTCTCATAGATCTTCCCCGACACACTCAATAGTGAAATGCCCCTGTAGTTTTGGCATTCTTTGTTATTTCCCTTTTTAAAGATAGGTACTATGACTGCTTCTTCCCAATCCTTAGGTACCTCTTTCTTTTTCCACGCCATTCTACATATTTTCAACAGGAATTGTTGTCCTGTCGGTCCCATATTTTTAATTTTCTCCGGTGTTATGTCATCGTGTCCTACTGCTTTTCCCGTTTTTAATTTGTGGATAGCTTCCTTTAATTCTTCCTATTCCAGTTTCCGTTTCCTTTAGTTTTTGTTCCCTCTTATCATTTTCGTTGTGTATCTGACTATTCCTTGCTTTTCTGTAACTATTTCTCCCTCCTTGCGTTCTATGTGCATGTTTTGTTCTGTATTACCCTTCTTTTGGCTTACGTTTTTAAATACTTTGAAAAACAGTTTTTGGTTACCCCTACCGCCTTCCTCTAATTTGGTTCCGAACTCCCCCCATAATTCAATTTTTGCTTTTTGCACTTCCTTTCGCACTATTTTCTTCTGCTTTTTGTATTCTTCGTAGCTGTGGTTTGTCTTTTTCTCTAGGTATCTTTTCCATAACTCCGTCTTTTTGACCACTTCATTTTTCAGTTTTTGATTCCACCATCTTGTCTGTTTTTTGTGGTTTTCTTTGCTAATTGTAGTCTCACAGTCGTCGTTCTTAGCTGCTGTTTTTATTATTCTTTTTTTTATAATTAAATTACTATTTATTTATTATTAATTAATAAGAATTGAAATAGTAAATCGCTCATATCTTGCAAACGATTGATTTGAGTACTCAACTTTCGTTTCAACTTAATCTTAATTGTAATATTTGCCCCTTAAATATTTAACACTACTTATAATATTTAGATACTTGTTTATTAAAGTAAATTCAAAAATATGTCTGTATTATATGTATCATATGGAGAACCAGAGTGTTAAACATTTACTACTATATTTTTGAAACAACTATACTACACTAATGCACAGGGCTAGCAACTCCGCCACCATTCAACTATAGCTGCAGAAACGCTCTCAAGGGCCCTACCCTTATTATGGTGAGGTTCCATAAAATTACAATTGTAATAACCTTTTTTTGATTAAATTCTACAGTAGCAATACCAACCAAATCATTTTCTGCTTAATTCACTAAACCCATCTCCGAGGGCTTCTAGAAATGTAAAAAAAGTCAAGGTAATTTCTCAGTTACACGAAAACACATTATAATATTTAATTTATTTTCTTCTTTATTTAAGTTACATCAGTTTATCGGACTAACAGACCAGGGTTAACCCATAGCAAGGCATTTATTAAAGGACTTAGTACAAACAGAGCCACGGAACCACTTATGTTAAGCAGGTCACAGCTAAGAATCCTTACGGGCTTCCTAACAGGACACGCCACTGTCAAGAAGCACCTCAGGAGGATCAAGAAATTTGATAACGATTCCACATGCAGATTCTGCAGTGAGGCACCAGCAACCGCAATGCATATTCTATGCAACTGCGATGCGCTTGCTGGTAAAAGACAATGCATATTCGAGCCACCATACATGGAACCGAAAGACTTTAATACACACCCCATGAGTAAGTTGTATCCAGAACCAAGGGTAGACGGACCCAGGGGGAAAGAAAAAAAGTTACCTCAGCGATCAGTATTACAAGACTCTATAAGCTAATATTATGAATAAGCTAGTTGTCTTAAAGAGGTTAGAACCCAACAGCGCTGCTTCGCGGTAACCTCCACCTATTGGCTAAAGTTGTTGATAGGTAATTTATAATTGTTGTGGAAGATACCAGGCCCATTTCCATTTAATTCCCGAAAATTTGGTGTCACGTTAGTGGCGTTTGGATGTTCTGTAAGACTATCACAATGGCTGGTCCCACGATTCTTAATTACGCCATATACGTTAGGAGTGTTGCAGAAGAGTGTGATTCGACATTTACCAAAGAGCAACCATAAGAGTACTTAATGTGTTGGACTGAAATGTTTGTATAATGTCAATATTGGCGTAGCTGGAGCAGCCCCATAAATACGTTCTTAGACAAAGAAGTAACGGTCAAGATTATACGACGAAATACGTCATAAATAGTCGACGAACACTGTAAAACCATCCTAGATACTGAAGAACGGGGAGAAGTGCTGGGACAGATGAACGATATATAGAGGTTATAAAATTATGAGACGAAACAAACATAGACATTCTAGTAAAACGATTCAAGAACATCTATAGAACCGGTGTAATTACCTTCATACCCATCCCAAAGAAAGCTAGCGCAAATAAATGTAATCTATGGAGGAATAAGCTAACATGATTATGAACCAAATACTAAAATTGATAATTAAAATCATGCATGCGAGAATATACACACAATGCGAACAAAACTAAGCAAATCGCAATTTGGATTCCGGGAGGGTATGGAAAAAAGAGAAGCGTTGTTAAGTATAAATACCTTATTCCAGAAATTTCAACACCAACAGGAGAAACTGCATGGTTGCTTCATAGACTATGAGAAAGCTTTCGATAGAGTTAAGTATACACGACTCTTCCAAATATTAGAAGTCCTGGACAGAAACGATATTCAAATAATAAAAAAATAAGTACGGCAATGTATTGTCTAATTCAACAACCATCCAGCGACGAGTACAGTAGGGATGTGTGTTGTCCCTCATGCTAGTTACTCAATCGGTACTATGCATACACTTTCGCAGAAGCTCTACTAGACGAAACTGAAGGTACTAATATATACGGAAAAATAATAGACAAATTATATTATGCAGATGATACCGTTATTATCGCGTACAGTCCGGAAGCACTTCAACGTTTACTGAGATACCTGGTATAAAAATACGGTGACATGAAAATTCTTACACATGGAAAAACAGTACATTCACTGTTATTCGAATGATGGAAAAGACATGTCCTATATATTACGAAAATTGAAGGAAGAGATTGAGAAATGAGGCCTGAAAATTAACTTCGAGAAAACCCAACATATTCAAATCGTCCAAGCATGCAGAAGTTGTATAATAGCCGATTAAGGGAAGATAGACAGAGAAGTGGGGAGAAAAATTGAAATAGAAATAAATGCCACAAGAACCTTCCACAGAACAGTATAGAATAAGAACATTAGAACTAAAACGAAGAAAATCATATTTCAAAGTATGATCGGAACTATAAGACGGAGAAATGTGACTAATGACCAATGGAATACGGGATAAGATTAGAACAGTGGAATTGTATTATATAAGAGCATATCTGCAGCTAAGCAAGAATAGTAGAGTCAGGACAGAAATGATATGGCGAGAAATGGGTCTAACAACGTCTATCACTTCCAAAATGGAAACGTACAGCGTATGCAAGAGGAACGGTGATCAAAGAATATCCTAAAGTGATCATCAAGAGGGAAAGTGGTAAAGAGAGAAAAATAGTCCACCAGCCGCCAAATCGGAGGCTTACATAAAAATGCCGTGCTGGGAAAAGAACTTTTGTTTACGAAAATGCCTCCACATAACGAATATCGTGGCATTTTCGTAAACAAAACAGAAATTAAAAATACAATTTCTATAACACCAAAGTATTTAATTGACTTAGCATTGTTCTTTACTGTAGGTCAGAAGCACTACCCATTGTTTTTGAGATCATGGCTACCTGATAATTGCACGTCCTAACGGCAACCCAAAACTTGGACAAGCATTTTAAGCCAAACGGTTGCCTTTACGCGTATGAACTAAGGGTACCTTATTTTTGTAATTATTAATTCTCTTTCAGAAAATAACATAAAATTTTAAAATGTTCTACTAATAACAAAGTTAGAGCCAATATAAAATTTCAATGGTAGGGTAAGTGCCTCGTACGGTCAAGTCTGGTTAATGAAAATGGTTCTGTCACTGTACTACATAATGGTAAGTATGTGTACCAAATTGGAAAGAAATATCTCTAGATTTGTGGAAATTACAATAAAAAGAAAAAATAAAAAATTGAACTTTAAGGCCATATAACTTTTTAAGGAAGGACTTTCTGTCTAAGGTATATTAGGTTTAATCGGTTTATTTTTACCTAAAGAATCTATAACTAAACGCTGGCCCATTCTTTCTGAGACACCCTGTATATACTTCAGCTCACCTGTGTAAGTTTGCCGACCATCACATACGTGTCCCGTTATATTTTCTAACCGTCAACAACAGATGTTCTTCCTTAAATCTGAAGAAGGAAGTTAAGAGAGTTTTGTAAATGTTTACGTTAAGCAAAATAAATCAATCATTTAAGCTCACATTGTTCGGAACAAGTGGGTATTGTGATCTGATAAGATGTTAGAATGTTGATACAAAGATAATGCTATAAATACGAGGGCAGCCTTTTAAGTTTTTACAAACGACTACTAGGTGGCGCTACTGAGATGTGTCATTATTGTTTTCGTAAAGTTTGACATTTGTTATTGTGAACACAATGGCAGCTTAGAAATTGACAAAACAAACTACTCGGTTTGTTTACAGTGAGCGTTTAAAAAAAGCAATTTTGTGAAAATAGAAATTTCACGTGAAGGTTTTCGTTGGATGATTTTTACGATTTTAGTAAAGGCCCAACTCAACAACAATGCATAGAATCGCTTCGTTCAACTTTTGGTAATGAAGCACCATCAGAAAAGACTGTTTACAATTGGTTTGCAGAATTCCGTCGTGGTCGTGCGTCCGTCAGTGATCAATTTCGTGTAGGTCGACCAAAATCGGTTGTTATTCAAAAAACATCCATGCTGTGCGCAACATGATTAAAAAAGATCGGCATGTGACTTATAGTGAGATAGAGGCATCCTTAGACATATTGAAGACTACAGTAGGTACATTCGATCTTTCATGAACATTTAGCTGTGAAAAACATCTGTTCCCAATGGATTCCGCATAATCTGAGGGAAGCTCAAAAAAGATCGTGTTAATTAGTGTAAGTAAATGCTAAAAAAAATCGACCGAGGAACTGCAAAATCCGTATACAACATCATAACAGATGACGAAACTTGGATATATTCATATGAACCGGAAACCAAGCAACAATCCACTGCTTGGGTGTTCCAAGATGAACCGAATCCCACAAAAGTTGTTCGTTCACGAAGCACTTCCAAAAGAATGATCGCTTGTTTCTTCGGTTGTACTGGACATGTCCCAACCATTCCTTTAGAGGATCGAAGAACAGTTAAAGCTGAATGGTATACAACAATTTGTTTGCCAGAAGTCATCGACGAAATCAGGAAAACCAACCGAAAACGTCGCATCATTCTTCACCGTGGCAATGCCAGCTCCCACACAGCACGTCAAGCAATTGAATATTTGAAGGAGAAAAACATCGAATTAATGTCTCAGTGACCGTATTCACCTGATCGCTAATGAATTCTTTGTGTTCCCGAATGTCAAACAAACAATGCGTGGACAACAATTTTCGTCACATCAAGAAGCTGTTGCAGTCTTCAAAAACCATGTTCTTGAGATAACAACTGTAACGTGCGATTTCGACGCACAGTGTATGTTGCTGATTTTGTTTCGGTTGAAGTGTGTAGTCAGCGCGCCTCGAGATTTTGAATTTAAACTTCTAGCTTCGCGCATGGTCCGCTTAAAAATATTCTTGTGATTTGAGAGCATTAGCAGTCTGATACCTGACAAGTGTGTACTAGATTTTTCACCGCGGTCCGTGTCGACCAAGGATTTATTCCTAATTTTGTTGAAAAGGTCTAGTTGAGGGAAATCTTTACCGTGTGGTGTTAGTGAGATCTTCCCTAGGTTTTTAACCAATTTATCACACCCTTGAAGAGGTCTTCTAGTGCCGATTTACATCTTTGGCAAAAAGAATTTAGTAGCTGCGAAGACATCTGAACATCTACAAACAGTTCGGAGCTGCTGAGAAATCGAATATCGACAACCATTTACATCAGGTTGGAAGTTTTATAATTACATCAAAGAATTCGGAAACAAATCGAGACGCTTTGTGGCCAGAAAATTGCAAGGTCAAGTTCAAACATGCGAGTGTGAGACCAGCTGTCAATACAGATGTGGAATTCTGCACCAAAAAGGTCTGTTTAAAATATTCCTTTATATTTTCGCACGTCAAGGATTTTGAAGGACATCCAGCATAATACGACCGCGTAATTTTTTCGTTGTACCGATTCAGATTATACAGTCATACCGAACAAATTTGTACAACTAATTATTTTATATATTTAATTCTTATTACAGTTTATAACTTTTGTAAACGGTCCGCATATTTCGAGGTTCTGATTTAATTTTTGTTATTGACGCAGAAATTCAATGAGGGAGGATTTTGCGTGAACTACTATAATTTTTTTTATGCGCTTGTACCTCAATTATAGGTATTTATTCTAATTTACCTTATCGAGATCTCGTTAATCGTGAATTAGGCGTGTAACGTATTGAATTATTAATTTTGCGAGGCTAGTTAAGACTTCTGGTTACTACTTTATTATTGACGCATTATCGTTTTCCCCAGGTTTAAGTTAATCATTAGAAGTAAATTATTAAATCAGACAGGGACGTTTGTGGTCTGTTCTTTATTAGAAAGATATTAATATATATTTATAACTGTGACCAATTTGGGGTCGATAATTTTGAGATATTGATTTTATGTGGTCAAACATTTTTATATTTACCTGTAATTCAAATTACCATTTATTTATTATACTCGAAGATTACGTCAAGTATTTTGTTGTTTTATTGTGATTTAGAGTTATATGAAAGACTTTGGTGTTATCAGTAAGGTAAGTCCGCTTCCAGAAAGATTCCTGTTTATCTACGACATCTTCGAGAACAAGGGTTTAAATTTTAAACAGGTGGCGCCTAGGCTTATTTCGAACCAACCCTTCTTCGTCTGCAGTTAGTCGAACCCTTGCCTTCGATATCTGGACCTTACTGGTGTTGTCGTTATATATTTTTTTTGTGTAGGAAAAATTATTTCCTTCACTGTGTCGCCGATCTTTAGCTGGGCGTCACAAATTTAGCGCCCAACTTTCGTGGGGCCTGAGATATTTTTTTTTCTCTATTCTTAGATCGAAAATTTTTTTTTTGGGGAATTTTTTTTTCTCCTCACCAGAATTTTGTGGGGATTATTTAGACTTTATATAGGGTGTTCGAGTTCTCTTAGGAGTGGCTCGATTTATTTCGTTTCTTTTTCATTTTGATTGATTATTTTTTTTGTTGTTTAAAAGTTGTGGGATTATTTTTGTCACGATGGACATTGATAGGTTAAACAACGTCGAGCTGTCATACGAATTAGCTATTCGAGGGGTGAAGGCCGAAGGATCCATAGATACTTTGAGAAAATTAGTGAGGGTTGCTCTACGGAAGGAAAAAGCTGATAAACATTTTGAATGGCCGACTCATCCATTTTCGTTTGAAGAGGATAGCAACGTCGTTAGTTCGGGTCTGAAAAACTTAGAAGAATTGGTGGACGAGTTTGAAGATTCAATCCATGGTGGGGGCTACAAAAAAATTATTAGCAAACTGACACATTATGAAGGGCGAGTGACGAGATTGTTAACCAATGGGGTGGAAGAAGAGAGAAGCAAGCGAGAGATGCTTGAAATGTTAGAAAAATTACGAGCGAAGTTAGACCAAAAACTTCAAAACTTTGAAACGAGTTTAATGGCCTTGTCAACCAATGCGGGAAGTTCTGAAGATCCTCCACGACAACAAACGTCGACTCCTGTTAGAACACTTCGTCCTGAACCTTCAGCTAGTTCCGTTAGTTATTCGGTTGGGGAGATTAAACCTGTTCCTGTACGGACTTGGGGTTTGAAATTTTCTGGGGAGAAAGGTGAGATGTCCGTCAACTCATTTATAGAACGAGTAGAAGAACTTAGGATTGCTCGAAACATCTCTCTCGAGATATTATTTGATTCCGCTTTAGATTTATTTTCAGGCAAAGCGTTGATTTGGTACCGAGCTTATAGGGATTTGATGAATAATTGGGATGACCTAGTGAAATTCTTAAGGGAGGAGTTTCAACCGTATGACTATGATGAGAAGTTATTGGACGAGATTAAGCGTCGTACGCAGGGACCTGGTGAATCGATAGGGGTGTATGTTGCCATTATTCAGAGTTTGTTCCATAGATTGAATTTTTCTATACCAGAAGGGTTTAAATTGAAGATTTTAATGAAGAACATAGCTCCTTTTTATCAAGATAAACTCAGCTTGGTTACCGTAGACTCGATTGCAGATTTACTCCGTTTAGGTCGCCAGATTGAAGCCCGTAGAACTGCATTAGAAGAATTTGTACCACCGCCAAGAAGAGTAGTAGGGAAAACTTTAGAACCAGACTTAGCCTACGTTTACTCAGATCCTATACCGTCAACGTCGAATCGTAGAGAAGTCGCTACGATTAATCATATTAAGTGCTGGAACTGTGAACAAGAAGGTCATGTAGCAGCTAAATGTCCACGACCGGTTTCCAAGAAATGTTTTAGATGTGGGAAGATGGGAGTGACGATAAGAACTTGTCAGAATTGTAATCCGTCGGGAAACGCCAG
Organism: Limonius californicus; assembly: GCA_014611495.1. NCBI lineage: Eukaryota > Metazoa > Arthropoda > Insecta > Coleoptera > Elateridae > Limonius > Limonius californicus. The sequence goes on from JABXWE010048723.1 coordinate 12,368, forward strand.
AAGAAGGCCGATAAATGATCAAGTATCCGACCTCTCCACGAATAAGAAAATCTTGATCGACCAGTCTAAAGTTATGCTCGATTTCTTATTTGCTCAATTGCAGGAAGATGAACGACCTTATCTAGAAATCAAGATCTTTGGTAAAGTAATGTTAGGTTTGTTGGATTCTGGTGCCAGTCAGTCAATTTTAGGAAGAAAAGGATGGGAGATGCTGAAGGGATTAGGCCTACCTTTAGCCAAATCACCTGTGGACGTGTGTACTGTTGCGAATGGGGGGAAATGTGAAGTGAAAGGCATGTTG
>JABXWE010048725.1:0-17275 GCA_014611495.1 Limonius californicus
AATATGTGTGGTAATTTTTAGATTTGTATTTAAAAAATATTTTTGCTGGATTATTTTACAACAGTTTTAATTGAAAATTAAGACTTTTTATTCTTCAAAATTAAACTTTTAATTATGGTTCCCAGTATAATTGTAGGATCATTTTAAAATTAATATAAATCGTTACATTTTTAAAAAAAGATAGTGAGCTTTTGAAAACCTTTTTTTTACTATAGTCTTATTTTTAAACTTAAAAGTAGAAGTAATATAATTTAAAGAATATTATATTCGAACATAAAGTTAACCTTTCAATATATTTAAAAAATCAAAATTAAGACGACGTAAATAATTAACACTGTTCTTCATGGCGGTTTTATCCCCACGTAGTTCACTTTCGTTTAGCGCTATATATATTCAGTGTGTTGTAATTTCTTATAAGATGCCCTAGATTGCGAGACCATTTCCTATTGTGCACCCACACATAAAGGGGTTTCGTGGGGCGCCTTTCTTATACACATAGCCGGCATTGCAATAGCTAAATTCAAAGGGTGCGTACAGCAGAGGTCCTTGCATAAATTTCCATTTCCGCTCTGTAAGGCGCTCGCTGTTTCTGTTCAGGAAAGGCGATGATGGCTGGAGAAAGAGGACAGAAAATTGGCCCATAATTACCGTTTCAGGAAGCAGTTAAATTTTTGAAAGTGTAAACCCTCTGATGTCCTAGCGGGGTCATTCATTAATTATAAGAAGGGGTTGTTATGTCGCCCGTAACGCAATTTCGCCATTCAAAGTGCAGGATTTTAGTATTTGTACCTATTTGAAACTGAGCACCTTAAGTAGTTAGAATGGTAAATGAGCATGCATTGAAATTGAATTTTATTCCCGCAGTAGCCCTCTATATTATATAGTCTTGCAACAATCTGTTTGACATTTTAGATTTGCTTGGTTACTTATAGGTTGAATGGGATGAAGGATCAAACAACTATGTAGGCCCTAAAGGAGGTCTCTTCAAGCAATACAATATTATTAATAATTTTAAGAAGTTTTATTCGTTTCTACTGCTTTATAATGTAAGATAAAAAGGTTAACCCTTCCGGAGGATTTCTCTGCAACTTGTTTGTCTTCCATTCTTGTATGTATTCATTACTTGTGATTCGAATAGCTCTGGTTATCAGAGTTTTGAAGACGGTGTTCTTCTGTATATGGTGGTGATGTGAGTTTGGATTTAAATAGCTATCTGTGTAACTCTTCTTTCCTTATATGGCGTGCTCTAAGCTGCTATTGGGTTTGCTTGTGACATGTACATCTAGGAACGGAATACTGCCATTGTGTTTAACTTTCATGGACTAGATGTTATTATGAATTGATCTGAGGTGTTCAAGAAAGTGGTTCAGAGTTTGACCTTCGTAAGACCAAACCCAAGGTATCACCCACACATCTGAACTAGGTCTTGGGTTTCAGGTTCGTTGATGCCAAAGCTCTGGTTTCGAAATCGAATTTAGTGTCTTCTAAGGAGACAATTCAGGAAAGTTTGGTTAAAAGAACGAGTTTACTATTTCTCGACAAAAAAGCTGAAGGAAGTTTGATCTTTGTACGAAAATAAATATTTAATATAAAAAAGTACAAGTGAATTTATTCAGGATTGCTATTTTTTTAAGAAGAAAACATTACGGGAAGAATATGAGAAAATTGATTTTATCACACTTAGAGGAACGTTTTGGAGAGAAAGGGCCAATATACAAATTTTAGCAACCTGTGCAGTGGAAATCCAAGACAGATGGGAAGAAAATCCAAATTTACCATCCTCTGCGAGAACAGTTTTGGGAAGATAAGTCACTACACTCAATTCGCTATTTTTAAAGCAAAGTCTGAAGAAGGTAGGTTCTGCTCCTTCTTCTTCTTCATTTCTTAGAAGGCTTAATAGCCTATTTTCCCTGTAAAGATTATTTTTATGGTGTTTCCCAGCTTTGTAGCCATCTTTTCTTTGATCTGTTTGGATTTATTTTTCCTTTACGTTTTTCTTCCAATGCTATCTTGATCAGTCTCTCTGGATTTGCTCTTGTTACGTGTTCCATTTCTTGCAATTTGCTATATCTTGCATTTTGTATTCTTCGAATTTCTTCGTTTCTTATTCTATCTTGCCTTGGGCGTCCCATTATAGCTATTAGGGTTTTCATTTCCGTGGTTCTTAGTAGCTGCTTAGCAGAAGTTCGGTTAGAAGTCTAAATGTATTGTTTTTGAAGAAAAGAGTGCATTGCTATTTGGTCAGAAGACTATCTCATGAGGAAAGAACATGTCCAGAGATCGAGTTAGTTATCGTTTAAGAGTGAATTTGAAACAAGTAATAGCCAGGAAAACCATTTTATTACTTCCAGTGGAAACAATTCACGAGAATAGTCACGCGTTCCAAGAGAAGAAATTGGAAGAGACTTGGTGCAAAACCCTGCGTTTGCCGTTCTGTGTATACATCCAAATCTACGATCTTCTGAACTAAAAGTCGAAATTCGTATAGACATAATTGAGAAAAATATACAGAAATTTATACAATTCATATTATCCTTTCACAAAAAAAGCCAAGTTTGGTTAAGAGATCAAATTGACCGTTCTCGGTAGATAAAGGGTAAGACGTTGAGACAGGTTTTTAAGATTACCATTCTCAGAGGAAACAATCAATAGAAGACATATAATGGAATGTATTTGCAGTCTCCCATGTACATATTAGCGATTACAGGTGATAGTGGTGAACTCATAGCCGCTCTTTCAATCTGTTCGTTTAGGTTGCCACTCTAACGGAGAAAAAATGTGTTTCTCTTAAACATTGTTCTGACATCAAAGTTTTTGGAAGTGTGTGTTCACCATACATTATTTGGGAAATCGGTACAACAACGGTATCCATTTCCATTTCTCTGTAAGCTATTTTGATGGTTTCAATGTTGTTTTTTTGCTGTTGTCCAGTTTTCTGTTCCATGCGTCATTGCTGGCAAAATACACTGATCAAAGACTTTGGTTTTTAGGTGTTGGCCTATTTTGTTGTTTCTCAGAATAAACGACAACCGTTCAAATGCAATCTATCCCCGTTTGATTATCTTTTTAAATTCTTGTTTTTCACTCTCTCTTCCTAATTTAATTCTCCGTCCTAAGTAGATGTATTTGTTTACTCTTTTAATTTGGGTTTTTTCACCCTTCTATCTGTTTGGTTGTTTTGGTTTTGGTTGGATTAATTTTTGACCCTACTGTTTGAGATTCTCTGTATAATTTTCTCTAGATTTTCCATATTTTCTTAGAGGGAAACGATATTATGGGCGTGTCGTAAATTAGTTAGTCGTTCTCCGTTTACGTTCATTGGTTTCCCTGTCCCGTTTATTTCCTTAAATTCTATTTTAGTGTCAATATAAAGAGTTTTCGTGAAAGTGTATAACCTTGTCTCATTATTTTGCTAGGTGGAACATGTTTAGTTTTTTCATGAAATATATAGTTTGCTGTAACTTCTTCATTTAGTTGCTTTAATTTCTATATATTTTTGATTAATTCTGCCGTTTTTAGCGCTTTATATATTGCCCAGTGTTCAATGCTATCAAAAGTCTTTGGTAAAACATAAAGGCCAGGCACAGTGGAAATCCGTAGTGGTATTAAACAAACTGTCCACAGTAATAGCTACAACACTAAATTTCCATTTAAAATTCCATATTTTATATATCTGCGCATCTCGGTTTTGAATTCAGTACTTCGAAGACAATGTCTGGCGAAATGTTAGTTTGTTGAAGTTCACAAACAGTAACCAGTTATAATGCTGAGTGTGACCTCCATTGGGCGACGTGTTTGAAGTTGAGAATTAATCTATAGTGTTGACATTTGATAACTTGCCAAAAATTGCGACATAATAAAGTTACAAATGTCATAAAACTAATAAACATGCAGGCAGCCAGCTGAATGAAGCCAGTTACTCTGTTTTTGTTCTGAAAACGTCGGTAACATGTATAAAAAAACTGCTTAGCAAGAATACTAATTAAATATAAATTAATAGGAATTAGTTATTTTTAAGTACGTTGTGGTGTATATACCGTTACTATTTAAAAATAGTAGAACTGATATCAATAACTATAATATTCAACTAGTGTAAACGTAAAATTTCGTCTTTTTCTTCTTCCTCTTAGCCATTTTCATAATTGGACATCGGCCTCCTTTAAAGGGGTTTTTTAGCTAGGAAAATTTAATCACCTTAAAATTCCCTACTGTATTAAATCTTAAAATATAATTTTTATTTATTTTTACATTTGCAACAGTATATTAAAAAATTTAACACAAGCACATTCTACGTAAACACAAAATATTAATATCCGTTATAATTATTATAAGTAACGGCATATAAGGCGAATGTAAAACTATCAACCCTTATCAGTAAAATTGATTTACAGAAGAATTCTCAGAAAGCAAAGACTAGATCTACATTTTATTAGGCATCATCATTAAATTGGTCACACCCGGGCAGGTTCCGCCAGACTATGACTATTCAAGCTACTTCAGGCATAATTTTCAAACCATAAATTTCTAAATATCTATTGGTACTATATATTTTTAGAATACTTGTTGTTTTATATATACAAGGTGGACGTTTTGGCCGTGTATTAGCAATTTTTGAATAATTCTCTTAACTGATTCTGCTTTAGACTAGGTTTTAGTTTATTTAGTTTATTTTCCACTCTTAATATCAATTAAAATTTATTGCTTGATGTGCTTACATTTGCATTCTCAATTCTTTAATGCCTACGAATAGATAAATATCCCCATAAATCCATTAATATATTTTATCATTTTTTCAAACTTAATACGAAAATTCTGGCGATCTTGTGTTACGGGACTCTGCTTGCTATATTTTCATTTATTAGAATTTGTATTTATACATAGTGTTGCCATTGTTTGTTGGTCTTCTAAGTAGGACAAACTATTTTCCAAAAACTGTACTGGCGAAGTTAATACCAATAAATAGTTATTGTTTATATGCAAGAGCAAAAGTAGATTTATTAGAGAAAATTTAAAAAAAATGTTTGTTAGTATCTTTTACAAATTTCGTTCTTATACTGAATTTTCCTTTTCATTGCTTAAACACATATAGGTAGGTGTATGTGAGTGTGAATACATATATTCATAAAGAAATAAAGTTAGAAAGTGTTAGCAGCTGATTTGTATTTTTATTGATGAGTTTATTGTTATTAGAAGGATTATGTGTTTTGGACAAGTTCTGTTCAAGTAATTTCCTCGTAAATAGCCAGTACTATTCAATATTATATACAATTTGTCGGAATTCCTTTTATTTCAATTGCGATGAGATACGTTTTCCGCATCTCAAGTAAACTAGAACCCTGTAAATACGTTATAACAGATTTGTTAGCGTTAGAAAGGTATCGTTTGATTTAAAGCGTTTTTTAAAACTGGGTACTTCCATGATTAGGATAAAGCCCGCTTCGTGACAATACCCATGAAACTTATGCGATTAGTTAGCAGTTATTCATTATATAATATTGTGCTAATGAGTGAAATAGTAAACAATAGTGATTTAAATTATGAAGCTCACCTTTAAATTAAATGAAAAAGTATCTTCTGCATTAGTGTTTATAAGAGTAAAGGTTTCATTTACATACGATGTTTATAAACCAATTACATTTTCATTAGGACATCATCATTGACAGCTTTTTTTGTCCCACTGATGGACATCGGCTTCTTCTCTGCCACGCGTTTCTCCTCAGTAACGTAGAAACAGGGGGAACCTACAGTTTAACGTCGAATCCGAACGAAATTCCAGAAAAGGGTTTTTAGCATTAAAACCCCCCGGTTGCAAGCCGGATTGGGAAACTGTGTGTGGTGGGTTGCAACAAGATGTTTATAAATCTGCATGCTAATGTTTAGGTTTCGAACCCAAGCCAGAATCTATGTTTTACTCAGAACGCGAGCGCTCTACCAACTGAGCTACCACCACACATTAAAACTAATATACACGCTTGTCGAAAATGTTTGGCAAGAGATTATTTTGAAAATAAGTTTGCAAACATAATCCAGCGCGTTCAGCTAGTAGTAGTGAATAGCATAGAAAATTTGTGTGTCTACGTAATTACACTCAAAGATGAATCATTTTTAATTATTCGTTCAATTATAATTAACGCTGTCTTCTCGATTTTAACCATCTGTAGATCTAATTTTCGGAATTTCTTGTAATAAAATGCAATTATAAAACGGGGAAATGTATAAGCAGATGCTGATAAGCGACTTTTACCTTTCAAAGTGAGTCATTGAGCCAGCTCCCCTAACTGTTTAAGTATGATACGAATAAAGATTTAATTTTACCTCAAACATTTACTTTCGTCCGCGCCATGTCTCAAGAAGTTTAAAATTCAAAATGGCATGCACAGAAGTGGCGGATAATTAGTATTTGGCAAGCAAAGTGCATTTCTGACGGAAGGGAAAGCTCTAATGAAATCTGGGCGAAAACCATAAAGTGCGCCGGAATCTCGGACATATTTGCGAGGGCCCGGCTTCGTTTCTCTTAATAATGTTAGCAAATTGTACCGACTAACCGTAAAGAACAGCAACCCTTCCACTTTTAACTTATTAATTAATTAACAATCATCGCGAGTGAGAAGAAAGCGCTTCGAGAAAATGAAAATTAAAACCCGAACTAAATTACGTCAATGAATTTCGAAAACGGGATATATTTATTAACTAATAACAGCTTAGAGAAACAATTCGATATTTTCATTTCATACAGCTTAATATTGTTAGAAAAATAATACACGTATAGTAATTGAGTAACTGCGACGTTTAAAATTTAGGACTGTTAAATTCCCGGCGTTTCTTTCTCTAATATTGTGTAGGAAATCGAGTTGTTCGCTTACAAATATACTTAAAAATCTGAGAAAGATGCGGGGTGCGTTAAATTTATGGCCGATTCCGGGAAAGTCCGGATAAAGCTCCACATAAGACGGGATAACGTGAAGGGGAAGGTCAAATGTTTTGCGAAGCGCATTATTCTCTTTTAGCTGTAGAACCCGAGATTTATTATTATAATAACTACATAATAATGTCTGTTGCCTCTATTAGATGATAGTTTAGATGTTTTATAGCCACTTTTTTAATGCAAGGCTTGGCATCTCAGAAATAAGTTGATATTTGGGAAATGTTCAGTAAATGGCAGTCAAACCCTGCTAACGAGGTAACTTAAAAAATAAACATGGGGATTTAAAGTTATTAGCAAACATATTGTCTTGTTAAAATGGTATGATTAGATTTAGATTGTATTAAATGTACGAGGCTTGTTTAACTGAAACCCATCTTTGATCAACTTTTGGAAATGCATGTATTGCGTACCCAACCGTAAAGGATTAGTGCCGAAAATTTAAGAATGGAAAAGAGGGAACTATGGATGAGCCGCGACCAGGTGCACGGTGTACTGCATTAACAGAAAATAATATGGCGTGTGTAGAAGCCCGTATTAGAGAAAATCGTCGAATTTCAATTAGAAAAATTTCAGAAATTGTTGGTGCGAGTGTAGGATCTCTCCATGGTATTGTTCGTAATCTGAGTTACACCAAGGTTTGTTCGCAATGGATTCCTCGTCTCTTGTCTAATGAACAAGAATGCTTCCGAATGGGCTTATCTCTGCAACACCTCACAGACTATAGGTAAAATGGTGATGCCTTTCTTCTGTCGCTGTTGCTGGTGGGGATACTTGGTACCATTATTACGAGCCATCCAGTAAGTTATCTTCGATGCAGTGGAAACATTCAAGTTCACCACCACAGGAGAAGTTTAAAGCACAACCTCCTGCAGGCAAGGTGATGTTAACATTTTTTTTCGACCAAAAGGACCCTTGTTGATAGAGTTTGAGAAACCTGGAGTAAATGGCAATGGAAATATGTACAATGAAACTTTAAACAAGCTTCATCAAGCAATAAGACGGAAACGTTCAGGAAAACTTACCTTAGGGTCATTTTGCTGCACGACAATGCTAGGCCTCATGTTGGTAATGTGGTAAAACAAAATCTTCAACGAAAGAAAGGGAGGGTTTTAGAGCATCCACCATATAGCCCGGATCTAACGTCTTGCAATTTTCATATTTTTAGACCACTGAAAAAGGCATTAAAATGTCGGAATTTTGAGTCTAACGCAGAAGTACAGATAGTTGTGGAAGACTTCTTCAATCAGCAGCCACAACAATTTCATGAGCAGGTTATACGTCGGTTAGTAAAACAATGGGATAGGTGCCTTAACTGTGACGATAATTATTTGTAATTAAATTGCTGAATAAATTTTTTATAAAGCAAAGATGGGTTTCGATTGAACACACCTCGCAATTTGTTGAACTCCTCTGCTACCCAACATATTTAATGGAAAAAGCTCTACGAAAGAAACGTACCGGAAGAAGTACTCTAACCTAACTTGATTATAAAAAAATGGTAGCTACATAGTGCGATCCAGCATTAACACTATTTGATTTAATTAAACATTAAACTGTGCAAAGTGTAACTGAAATTTATTGTAGCTTAAGTTTTTCGCATATACATTTTACCTCTTTAAAAGGAATCTAATTTAAGTAATACTATACCTAATAAACCCCAACTAAACCTAGTTTGATGTTTTCTGGTCTAACTTAATATAAATACAATTTAATTTAGTCAAATCCGATTTTAAGCTAAGTTTGTGTATCTCCAAAAGAGCTGACTAAAATGTAACCTAATCTGGCTTAACGTAAGATAACCTCAATTTACCGTTATTTTGAACTACCTACTTTAAGTTATACAGGATGAGTCTGCTAAGATATATATTTTGGCTGCTCTAATTTTTACAATATGCATGTACAAAATATATTCTTAAAAATTATGACTTTTAGTGTTGAATATTGTTTTTTCTCTGTAATATCCAATTATTAAAACGTCGCTTACTGCAAGAGTTCTACAATATTCAAAATGTTTTGTGAATTTTGCGTTCAAATGAGTGCGGTATTAGCGTAAAATTGAAAAAGAAGCAAAGTACATCTAGCTGAGATCATCTTTGAATAATATTTCGCATTAAATAAATGCTAAGTTTATCCTAACGTTAAATGTAACCTACATTCTGCAATCTGGCTTTAACTTCGCTTTCAGTAACTTAAACCTATTGTATGTAAATTACCGTGATTTAATATAACCTCACTGTAACTATACTAAACTACCTATCATTAAACTTTTTATCCCAACTGCACTTTACACTGTTTAACCAATATTGTTTGTTATGAGTCTAGTACTAAGCTAACTCAACTTAGTTTTATGCGAACAAAATCTAATCTTACCTTAACCTAATTTTAAGGTCTGCTTAGTTTGAGTACCTTAACCTAAGTTTAAGGTCTGCTTAGTTTGAGTAGCATTAAATTTCAAATTCAGTTTAGTTTAATTAGGTAAAATTAAAGATCAGATACATTATGCAAGCCTAACATTAGGTTAAGATAGAGAAGCTAAAATCGTAACAGAACAATTGCCCCCGGATCAAAAACCCCCTGGACATTAACCTACCATCAATAACTCCCGTTCAAAAAACCACACATACAAAAAAACCCACCGTATAACTCCGCCGCCGGACATACACCCACCGTATAGAAACTTATAACTTATATAACGCAGCTTTATAGGAACAACTTTACCTAACTTAACTTTAACCTAACCTTTGGTTACATAACATAACATATCATAATTAATCCATTTCTGGGGATGGTATGCATTGGTTGTACTTCGGAGGGCATATAAAGCCGTCAGTCCTGGTTGCCATACGAATATCTTTGATAATCCTCTCTGTTCGAAGGCTTAGGTTAGCTACCTGCCCGGTATTCGTGTAAAGAGGTCTCACGAACCCTCTCAATGTAGGAAATTATCAAGCCATTGGCCTACACACAGAAGAAGAAGAAGACACACAGAAGGTGTGTAGTGTTTGTTAATGTAATTAGGTTACCACTGATAGACAACTCTTTTCGGTAAATCGAATTTTGGTCTGTAAAAACAACTTTTTAACGTCAAGCACATTTGAATGTCATTTAAAATCGCATATTAGGCGAAAATGTAAGGTTATATTTCATTTTAGTATTTTTTTCTTAAATAGAACGAACGCACAAATACATCTGTTGAAGATGTTAAAATATTGTTATCTAATATCAAGTTTCAAATATTACGAGGGGAGCTTTTATGTTATCTACCTAAGTATGAAGGAAACAAGTTAAACAACAAACAAAATTTTATTTTTCAAGATAAGAATCATTCCAAAACCAAAAATTCTTTTGATAACTCTGCAAAATACGACTCCACAGAGTTTATCAAATCCACATTCGACAAAAAGCAACGCCCCCTCAAGTGTTTTTTTGAGTTTTGGAAAGAGATAATTCACAGGGGGCGAGGTTGGGACTGTACGGCGGATGTTGTAATTCCTCTGCATTCGCTGCATTTATCAATTGCTTCTTTAACGATTCGTGCTTTATGCACCCTGCAGTTGCCGTGCAGAACCACAGTTTTCTGGGCAAAAGTGTGAGGTCTTTTCCCGCGTATAGCTGCTTTAAAATTCATTATTGTTTCTTTGTAGACTGTTATTGTAGACGCTTTTGGCATATACTCAACCTATAAAATCTCTTTAGCATCCCAGAAAGCTGTGGCCATCACTTTCCCGCTAAGAATTGCGTCCTCGTCTTCTTGGGTGGTGGAGAGCCCTTATGAAGCCATTGCATGGACTTTTGTTTCGTCGCTGAATCCCAGTGGTGTATCCAGATTTCATCCCCAGTTACAATTTTAAAGAAGAAGTCCTCATCTTAGGATAAAGTCGCCAAATTAACCTCGCAAATTTGTCGCCTACACAATTTTTGTTCAGGAGTGGGCAGCCTGGGAATCCACCGTGCTGACAGCTTGCTCATTCCCAAATCTTCATGAAGGATTTTAAAAACAAATGTGTCTGATATACCTGCTTTTCTTGCAATAACTGAAACTGTCACTCGGCGGTCAGTCAACACCAGATCTTCAAGTTTCTTTAAGGCCTCTTGTGTTCGTGCTTCAAGAGGTCTTCCGCACTTTGGGTCATCTTGAATGGACTCCCTGCCCCATTTGAAATGCTTACACCAAAATTTAACTTGAAAATAGGACGGACTATTTTCCCCATACACAACCACCATTCTCTCTTAGATATTCTTTTGATTATTGCCTTCTCTCGATAGAAATTTTACGCTTCTGAGTTCAAGTTTTACACCACTCATTTTTGCACCTCTAACTCCATACAGAAATGACAAATCTTGTTGCATTAAACTTGGAGGATACACTCTAAAATGTCACAGCGACTTGACATAATAAAATTATAATAATTATAAATAATATTAGCATATCAGTGATTCCTTCGAATAATAGAATTGTTCCTGTAATAGTAAGTATGGGTTAACAATCGACAAGCTAACATCGAGATAAAGTTTCTTTGTTATACAATACTTGCATTTAATTACGTGTCTAAGCAAGAGTTAAATATTAGAATATCCAGACCTGCGGCAAGTAATTAGAGAAGTGATAACACATTTCAATTCGACCTAAAACTGCAATTGAAGCAACAACTGTTAAGGGAGGGTAATGAAGGCATTCCACCCCGGGCAATGTCAGCAACAGTTCACTCCTCAGTTCGACCAACCTGTCAAACCTTGCCAAAGGCTACATTCTGCTATCGTTTCCGAAGTAGATGTATTCAAGAAGGGTCAGACTATTGCATATCACCAGCCATATTGGTTTTGAGTTATTTCTAAACTTCACATTGAGCTCTCATTGAAATTTACTTTGGCTTTCCATTTTTAGGTTTTCGTGAATTTTAATCGCTGTACAAAAAATTCTTAACTTGTTGCCAAAATTTACATAAAAATCAGTTATATCTGAAACAGAAATTTTAAAATTGTAAGAAGAAAATAGGCGTCTATTTGGTTTCATTATTACAGTCAAATAGACGATCAAACGTGATGTGCTGGGTGGTAATAAATTAGTAAATCAAAGTGGTTCTACCTTATGCATTATATCTGGCTCAGTCTTCGCATCAGCAGGTTATCAGCGTTAGTACATGTTAACCAATGTTAACATATTCGCGACATGCCCTAAATTAAATTAAATGAGATTTTGATCCACCTACCTATCTTGTTTCTGTCAGATGATTTGTGTTTTTGATGTCTATTTAATCAGTTTCTGCAGTAGGGAGCGATCAAGTACGTATATTCCGCAGATTAAGACAGCTCCTATCTCTCTGTGCTTTTAACTTTTGAGCATTTCTCAAATTGCGCCGCTGAATTCTGGTTGCAAATAATTTTCAATTAACTTAAACGACACCTACTCAATTTTGAGTAATTAAAGTGAGGCCAAATTTTTTTAGATGTTTATCAGGGCACGGAGCTTCTTTTAATCAAGTAGTAGTCACTATTTGAATGATTATTTTATATTATGATTTTATAGATCTTGTATTATGCAATATTTTCGAGAAAAATATACAATTTTACTTGCTAGTGAACCCTAAATTTAAAATGTTTCGGTTCATCATTCTTTCAAGAATGTACTATATTTCGTGTCCTGTTGGTAGAAAAGCTTGAAAGAACCGTTGATGTTACGTATTTCTAGAAAATATCAAATTTTCTATAAAAATATACGCAAAATAAAAGTATTTAAAAAAATTGGTTCTTTTAATTTTCAAACTATTCGTTAATGTTCATTGCCTGTTCTGCTTTAAAACATCTAAAAATGAATATATTTACAGAACTTCTTATCCGACTACAACCTAAGTGTCATATGTTTGACCTTGTAAAAAATATTATCGCATTTAAAGGCTTTGTTATATGGTACCAGTAACTCGTACGAGTTGCTAAAACCGAGTAGTAAACTATTAATGTGAACACAGTTTAGTACACAACCGAGGATAGTAAATAGAAGGCAATTCTATTTACACGGCCAAGCAGCTATCACTTTCTTGAATATTAATGGCTGGGTTACACGGTACCAGTAACTCGTACGAGTTGCTAAAACCGAGTGGTAAACTATTAATATGAACACATATTTTAGCACGCAACTGAGGATAGTAAATAGAAGGCAATTCTATTTACATGGCCAAGCAGCTATCACCACTATCACTTTTTTGAATAGCAACAGCTCGGTTACAAGGTACCAGTAACTCGTACGAGTTGCTAAAACCGAGTAGTAAACTATTAATGTGAATACACAGTTTAGTACACAACCGAGGATAGTAAATAGAAAGCAATTCTATTTACACGGCCAAGCAGCTATCCCCACTATCACTTTCTTGAATACTAACGGCTCGGTTACACGGTACCAGTAACTCGTACGAGTTGCTAAAACCGAGTAGTAAACTATTAATGTGAACACAGTTTAGTACACAACCGAGGATAGTAAATAAATGGCAATTCTATTTACACGGCCAACCAGCCAAACCCACTATCACTTTCTTGAATACTAACGGCTCGGTTACACGGTACCAGTAACTCGTACGAGTTGCTAAAACCGAGTAGTAAACTATCAATGTAAACACATATTTTAGCACACAACCGAGGACAGTAAATAGAAGGCAATTCTATTTACACGGCCAACCAGCCATCCCCACTATCACTTTCTTGAATACTAACGGCTCGGTTACACGGTACCAGTAACTCGTAGGAGTTGCTAAAACCGAGTAGTAAACTATTAATGTGAACACATATTTTAGCACACAACCGAGGATAGTAAACAGAAGGCAATTCTATTTACACGGCCAAGCAGCTATCCCCACTATCACTTTCTTGAATACTAACGGCTCGGTTACACGGTACCAGTAACTCGTACGAGTTGCTAAAACCGAGTAGTAAATTATTAATGTGAACATATATTTTAGTACACAACAGAGGATAGTAAATAGAAGGCAATTCTATTTACACGGCCAAGCGGCTGTCCCCACTATCACTTTCTTGAATACTAACGGCTCGGTTACACGGTACCAGTAACTCGTACGAGTTGGTAAAACCGAGTAGTAAACTATCAATGTGAACACATATTTTGGCACACAACCGAGAATAGTAAATAGAAGGCAATTCTATTTACACGGCCAAGCGGCTGTCCCCACTATCACTTTCTTGAATACTAACGGCTAGGTTGCACGGTACCAGTAACTCGTACGAGTTGCTAAAACCGAGTAGTAAATTATTAATGTGAACATATATTTTAGTACACAACAGAGGATAGTAAATAGAAGGCAATTCTATTTACATGGCCAAGCAGCTATCCCCACTATCACTTTCTTGAATATTAACGGCTCGTATACACGGTACCAGTATCTCGTACGAGTTGCTAAAATTGAGAACTAACAGCTGCTGGTATTAAGCACATCTTTTTACACGCGTTTCTATCTAGTATCAATTTAAAAAAGTGATAGCTTCTCGGCCTAATAAACAAGATTTCTTCTATTTATTATAATTGCCTGTGTACTAAAGGCTCGGTTACATGGTACAAGTAACTCGTACGAGTTGCTAAAGCTGAGTACTGAAAGCAATCATTTCGTAGATTAGTAAAATTCACATGGCATTATACAAAATCATCCGATTAACTAAAACCGAGTGCTAAACGCAAGTTTTTCGTTGTAACTCGAATTAATTGCTGTTACTAAAAACATCGGTTTACACGCGTTTAGTATTCAAGAAAGTGATAGTGAGAGTAGCTGCTCAGCCGAGTAAATAGGATTGCTTCCTATTCACTATCCTCGCCTGTGTACTAAATCATATACTTTAATTTAGTACCACAATATGTGTTCACAGTAATATTTTACTCGGTTTTAGCAACTCCTGCGAGTTACTGGTACCGTGTAACCGAACTTCAAATGTGTGGAAACAGGTATTTGTAGAAAGCTCGGGTATAGCAACGTATACTAGTTACTGGTATCATGGAACCGATCCTTTAGCACACAGGCGTGGATAATCAACAGAAAGCAATCCTATTTACTCGGCCGAACGGCCATCACTTCTTTAAATAGCTATTAATCGTGTGTAAACGGGTGATTTTATTAATAGCGTTTATTAACAGCTTCTAATGCTCTGTTTTAGCAACTCATACGAGTTACTGATACCGTGCAACCCAGCCTTAAACGTGCATAAACAAGTATTTGTAGAAACCGCAGCTTTTAGTACTCGGGTATAGCAACTGGTACAAGTTACTGGAATCGAGCCTTTAGTAAATAGGCGTGGATATAGAATAGAAAGAGATCCTATTTATTCGGCCGAGCAACTATCACTTTCTCAAATAAATACTAACCGCTGGTAAACGGGTGTTTTTAGTAACAGCAGGTTTTGGTGCTCTGTTTTAGCAACTCGTTCGTGTTACTAGTACCGTGTAACCCAGCCTTAAACATGTGTAAACAAGTATTTGTAGAAACCGCAGCTTTTAGTACTCGGGTATAGCAACTGGTACAAGTTACTGGAATCGAGCCTTTAGTAAATAGGCGTGGATATAGAATAGAAAGAGATCCTATTTATTCGGCCGAGCAACTATCACTTTCTCAAATAAATACTAACCGCTGGTAAACGGGTGTTTTTAGTAACAGCAGGTTTTGGTGCTCTGTTTTAGCAACTCGTTCGTGTTACTAGTACCGTGTAACCCAGCCTTAAACATGTGTAAACAAGTATTTGTAGAAACCGCAGCTTTTAGTACTCGGGTATAGCAACTGGTACAAGTTACTGGAATCGAGCCTTTAGTAAATAGGCGTGGATATAGAATAGAAAGAGATCCTATTTATTCGGCCGAGCAACTATCACTTTCTCAAATAAATACTAACCGCTGGTAAACGGGTGTTTTTAGTAACAGCAGGTTTTGGTGCTCTGTTTTAGCAACTCGTTCGTGTTACTAGTACCGTGTAACCCAGCCTTAAACATGTGTAAACAAGTATTTGTAGAAACAGCAGCCTTTAGTACTCGGGATTAGCAACTGGTACTAGTTACTGTAATCGAGCCTTTAGTTCATTAAATAACTACTAATCGCTAGTTCTAAATTTATCTCCTATTTTGATTTCAATTAAAAGAAAATCGAAAACCCGCGAATTGTTGAAATTTATGGATTTTTCTATTAATATGTGATTGTAAATTGAGTGCTTATATATTTCACCATGGAAGAGTTCCTACGCAAATCGAAAACAAATTATTGCACTAACCGTAAGCTGAAGTTTATTTCAATGCAATTTTAAATTAAAACTACAATCGGCGAAATGTTGACTTTTACAGAGGAATATGTGATTACGAATTGAGCAAGTGTATTTATTTGACCTTGAAAAAGTGTATTAGCAAAATCGAAAAACGGACAATTGCAGAAACTATAAGTTTAATTCTGATTTAAATTAGAAGGAAATGCCAACGGCTGAATTGTTTCTATTCATACACAGTCGATTCAGTGTGCATTTGCAAATTGATTATGTTATATAGCCCTGAAACAACTGTTTCCATATCTGAAACAGACTATTGCACTGTTTACGTCTTGTTCTGTTAAATTGAAAATTGTAAATTGTTAAGATTTATACATAATCTGAATATGCAATTGCAACTTGAGTGCGTGTTTATATGACATTGAAACAGTTGTTACGGCAATCGGAAGCTGACTGTTGCACGAACCGTAAATTATGACATTCAAAACTGAACGTAAATAAATTTGTGCTGAAAGGGTTATTGTCATAGAAAATTGATAATTATTTATTTATGGAGGAAACAGAAATCAGCAAGTAGCTTCTTCATAGGCCATGGTAGGTAAGTCCAATACTAACGTATTTAACCTTGAGAAACATGATTCAAGGTCATGTGGTACATCAAAATAGTAGATTTAGCCAGCTGAATATTGCTTTTTTATCTGAATCAAATTGAAAGTAAGTGTTTAACTTACTAAATTGTTAAGTTTCATAGAGATTCCATTATAACATATAGGAAATTAATTTGAAATCAGAAAAATGCAGGTTATCTATCTGAATTGAAAATATACGTATATAAAAATATATTTGCTGATTGAAAATGTAATTTTCATAACAGTTTATTAAACACTATGTTCATTGAGTAAATGAAAATGCAAATGTAAAAATTTTTGGAACTTTAATATGGATTCGACCAATATGTTTGACCTTAAAACGGTTAATCAAGTAAGTCAATTGATTAAATATTGATGATTAATCACAGAAGTTTACTTCTAAGGAGTCCGATTTAAATTAAGCCAAAATCTAACGTTCAAATGAGCAACTTTTTATTAAATAGGATTAAAAATCCAGAGCA
>JABXWE010048729.1:0-10781 GCA_014611495.1 Limonius californicus
GTGGTAGCGATTTTCTTACTTAACATAGATAATAACATAACCTCAATATTGTACTTCATTGAATATTTAAAGAAATACTTTATGCTAATGATTTATTTGTTAATATTAACTGCGCTTTGTCATCAAAATAGATTAAGTACAATAACATGCCTGTGCCTAAAGGTACTTGCGCCCAAACGTCCTTGCGTGAAAATAGCCAACCCCAAACCGTCGCAATTACTATGTTAATTATAATTCCGTATCCTATAGTCGGTAGAATAGCGAACAACTGCGGATGCAGATCAAACAATATATTTGTAGTGCAGAATAATCCGCTCTGGTCAGTACTCGAATGGGGGACGAATATGCATATGAATATACAACCGATCGTGCTCTGGACGGCACGCACGTAAAGCCGTCGGTCCCGGTTGGCAGACGAACATCTTTGACAATCGTAAACCATGTAGTAGAACTTCTGTTTTTACGATGGGTTAAATTAGCCTCCTGCCTAGCACACGTGCAAACAGGGCTTACAGAACCTAATCATTGTAGGTGATTAACAAGCCATTGGCTTATACACAGAAGAAAAAGAAAGTATCCCGGAGGGATCCTCTTCCATGGTCCTCCGTCTGCAGACTGGTTTGAAGCAGCACTCCACTATTTTCTATTGGACGTCTTCCTTTTCATATCTTCATAGCTTCTGCTGCCTGTGTTTTCCATGATTTGTCTTATGTACCAAAGGTGGCGTCTTCTTCTCAGGTTTTTCCCTTCTACTGTACCCTCGATAATCGTCTTTAACAGCCCTTCTCTTCTTAGAATATGTCCTATTATTCGGTCTCTTCTTTTTACTATGTTCTACCATATTCTTTTTCTGTCCCTTATTTGTGCCAACACTTCGTCATTTGATTTCCTTTGTGCCCAGCTGATTTTTAGAGCTCATCTAAAGTATCACATTTCAAATGCTTTTATTTTCTTTTTATCTATTTTGCTAATCGTCCACGTTTCACAACCATACAACGCTACACTCCATACGTATGTTTTAATAAATTGTTTCTTTGTTTCTAGTGATACATTATTGGAAGTCAGTAATGGTTTATTATTGTAAAAGGCCCTTTTCGCTTGATTTATCCTGCTGTTTATTTCTTTTGTACTTCTTCCGTCTTTTGTTATTATACTTCCTAAGTATGGGAATTCACTCTTATGGTCTCGTCGTCTATTCTAATATTGTCTATTATTTGTTCTATTTTCCCGAACACCATCACTTTTGTTTCATGTTCATTTATTTTTATATTATATTTTCCCTGGAATATCTTGTCCATGTCTTTCAGTGATTGTGTCAGTTCTTCTTCCGATTCCGCAAATAATGCTATGTCATCAGCATATCTAATTGTATCGATTTTATCTCCTTGTATAGTTATTCCTGTTCTTCTTGCTTCTCTAAAATAGTTTATTGCTTTTTGAATATATATACTAAAAAGTAATGGCGACAGATCACATCCCTGTCTTACGTGTTGTTTAATTTGAGCTTCTTCCCGTTCTACATTATACTATATACTCGCTGTTTGTTCTTTGTATATGTTGTATATCACTCTTCTCTCATTTTTTCCTACTCCTATTTCTTTCAATATGCTAAACATCTTCTTTTTCAATTTTACCTGTACTTGAGTTGCTTGGGAAACCCTGTATACAATATGGAATTGTATTGTGTATACGTATATTTGTGAGATCGGCAGCAGTTGATGTAAAGGGTGGCAAGGATATTAGACGTTCGTCTTATTTTGACTGGTACACTAACTTAAATATCAAAGTCGCTACGCGCTACCAACGTTCTTATTAATACTGGGCAAAAATAAACAATGACATGTTGTCTTACGGGGAAATCGTTGTAATAATAATATAATTTCATGATTAAATTTGTAGGAATTAAGCTAAGATGTTTCGTTTTCAAAGCTACATAATCATCAGTAAGATTAAACAACAACAGTACCGCAATCATGCCTATATTTAATCCTTGGTATTCAATAATTGCAATTTCTATATTTTTTGCCAACATAAATTATTTTACGCTGTAATGGACTAGTAGAAACTTGTAACCTATTGCGAAACAGATTAGTATTATATTGCAGTAGGACCTGCGAGTATGTTCTAAATCTCATTATAAGTTCAATATTCTAATTTTCTGTTCTACAGTGGTCGCAGAACTAGTAATTAGAGACAGCAACGTAGCTACCATATACCAAAGTAAACAAAGCTTAAGGGGATCCTAAAGTGACCAAGCAACCAAAACTTAAATGTAACATTATATATCGATAAATCATTACATTCGTTCCCCTGTCCGCCACAGAACGTTTGCCTCCACACTGGAAAGCTAACTGCAGTCAATGTAAAAGACAGTATGTATAATATAAGAGTCCACGTATGTCGTAAAAGTAGGTTAATGTTACCATATTTTTGCACCACTTCTAGCAATATTTTATTACAAGTTCTTATAATTTTTAATAAAATTTTCTCTCTATTTCTGGTGTACGTTATCTAGTAGTAAAGAAAATCCGCAAGGGAAAAGGTCGCTTATTAACGTAGCTATAGTGACAATTGATATCAATAATGTTAGCTCATTTTGCGTAATTTTAGTAGTCCTGTAAGGCACCCAAGCCACCCAAAGATTCGTACCAAAAATTCATTGCGTATAGTATTTCTCAAGTAGGATTCCCGAATCGACCAATGCTACCACGCTTTTAATGATAGACTATGTTTTACTAAATAAATAAACCATATCAAGTACACGGTTTCTTAAATGTCATTTCTAAAGTTATACTTTTGCATTGAACAAATTCTTTTTATACCCGGTATTGTACATATATATATATATATATATATATACAGGGTGTTTCAGTTTTAGTCTTGAAGACTTTGGGAAAATACCCTCCTGGTCATTCTGATTCGGAAAAACATGATAATATATTGTCGTGTACGGACAGCAGCGTACTTTTCTAACTCAACTTAAACTTCTGTTTCATGTAATCACTTAATCTTGCATCCGACTAGCTGTCATGGGGGTCTATCTCAGTTACTGGGTCGCTCATAAATTATAGTTTATATTACTAGTTTCTTTAAACTCCAACTTTTAATAGTTTTGTAAAGTTACAATCAACCTAAACATAACATTATCAAGCCCGGATTCCTGTGAACAGTTTTTCACGTCCGCAGGTTTTACATTTTTCTTTTTTTACCCAAATATTTACTCATTCCCCTGACAACCCCTATGTCTGGCCAATCGAAACACTTCAACGATCTCATTCGATCTACGCCTACGTCTTTTTAAAAAAAGAATGAACATCCTTGATCACATACTTCGATGTGCCAAACATTGTACACCAAACCTACTAAAGTTAACACAAAGATAACGTAAAGAAGGAAAATACAAGGCTAACCAAAATATCATGACAATATATATCTATCTCATATATACCTCTCACTTGATTCCTAAGAATGATACAGGGCGTCAAAATTTACACAATTAAATCATTTTTTCATTATATCTTCTAGGAAAATGAAGCCAATCAAACACAATCTTGTAGGCATGCCTTTCTTGTATAGGGGTATATTTCTGAAGTTATGTTTCTCCAAATGCATCGCACCAGTGGCGTGCAATGGGATTTCAACGGATTTATTTCAAGAAAAAAGGTACCTACGCTATCGGGTTTTTTCAATTTTTTCCCCTTTTTTCAAAATTCCCATTCAATTTGAAGTAAGACGCGCTTATACAGATTTTAGATTAAAGTCCTAGTTTCAGAGGTATTCACAAAAAAAAAACAAAATCCCTGCGGTCACTTAAAAAAAAAGTATTTATTTTAAAATACCAAAGAAGAAACAAGAAGATTAACATATATTCACAAAGTGCAATCCACTGTTCTCAACACATTGGTTTTGGCTGAGCTCATTGTAGTTGTTTCCTATTCTTACAATCAATTCGTCGCGGGTTCAAACGGGAGTGCTATAAATGTTTTTCTTTAACATAGCCCCAAACGAAGAAATCTAACGGGTTTAGATCTGGCGACCGCGGCGGCCAGGGTACTGGCACACACACGCGCATTATGAGCTCTTCTTTCCGGAAAACGATTATCAATATTTCTGGATAGTTGCATGAAAACTAGCATTGCAAAAACTATAAACAAAGTGAATATCCGTATACTCAGTATTAGAAAAATACCTTTGCATTTTTTCTTTTAATACTATCACAACCTCAACAACTAAAGTACCCGAACTGATTGACAGGCACAAATGATATTCAAACAATTATTTTTGCATTTCCGTGGCAAACACAAAATAAGTTTTGTTCAATGGTGGGTTTGCATACTGTTTAAAAAAGGCTAAAATCTCTACAATTAAGATTTTAATCTAAGATCTATACAAGCGCATCTTATTCAAAATTGAATGAGGATATTGAATTTTTCACAGTATATTGGGTCATAATATATACATGTTATCCTAAAATTAAGACTACCTGTATAAATTACAACTCAATGGCTTTTTAGGAGTTGTCCTCTTCAGCCAGGAGGATTTTGAAAAAGGGGGATTTTTTTCTAAATTCTGTGGCATACCTTTTCTTTTTGAAATAAATCCGTTGTAATCCCATCGCACGCCACTGGTGTGACACATTTGGAGGAACATACTTTCAGTATATAACCCGAAACAAGGAAGGTGCGCCTACAAAATTTTGTTTGATTTACTCCATTTTCCAAAAAGATATAATGAAAAAATGATTTGCTTGTGTAAACATTGACACCCTGTATCTTTCTTAGGGATCAAGTAAGAGGCATGTACGTCACATGTTTCCGAATCAGAATAACCAGAAGAGTAGTTTCTCAAAGTATTCAAGATTAAAACTGAAACACCCTGAACATATAAACAATAATATCGTCTGCTAATGTAAATTAGGGCATCCCATTTATATGCTGCTATATTTATTCTTACATAGAGAAATAGTAATGCCAAAAACAAGCAAATTTTCTAGAAATACTTTTCCATTTCTGTATCAGTTCATTCAGGTAGTTTCGCTTAAAAAATATCCTTCTAAGCAATTCCGGATTATTACAGAAGCTACTTTCACATGAAGTGAAATTTTCGAAATATCCATTTGATATGTACAGGCCATAATATTAAGAAGTAGGCAACACACAATACATCTCACAGAAAACTATAGTTTTGAAGCCATACATTTTAAATTACGGTCAAAGTATTCAGCAGTTCATTACTTTGGCATTTACAAGAAGTTGTTCTGCACAGTTATGATTGTACAAGTCATTAATAATACTGGTGAGGCTTTACCACCATGAAAGAGTTTGACCTGCAAGGCGGAAGGTCAGAGCATCCATACCCTTGCTTTCACACCAGGTTGTCATGTGCAAAATTCATGACAGGTAGTGATGTGGTGGGCATCAGGCATTAGTTAATCGCAATATTACCCCTTACTCATTCGAACGTAGGTACTCAATTATATAAAATGACTGGGTAGGCCGTCCGCTACGCATCGATTTGAGAACTTGAATTTCCGACCTCATGCACGGGAGCTCAGCGCTCTAACCACTGAAGCACACTGGCACAAGTTATCACTTGCATTTAATATATCAGTTTCTCAAATACAATCTTACTCAATGGTTCTTTGGCATGTTAATTGGCACATCATCGAATAGTTTGATCTTAATTTTCTAATAGAATCCCTTTAAAATTATAGACAGATGTATTACGTGTTGCCTACTTTTAAAATGTTTAAGACTAAAGATTTTAACATGATGAATAGCCTATAGGTCATTTAAGTTTCTTTTTATTATACATTGATATTCACAAAACTACAAGCATCAAGTTTACAAATTTCAAACAAAAATAAATGTAGACGAAACGCCTAAAACTTATAACTACGCCATTGGTCATAGTTGTAAGACTACAAAGATAATCTAAACAATGTAAGTGGATGAATAGTAAAACATTAATATACGTTTACAGGACGGTTTAAATCACTATCTAATAGATATTATCTGTTAATTAATTAGTAATGTATAATTAACGTAGAATTCTTGAGGACGCTTGAAATAATATATTCTCTCATTTGTCACATACCAATGTAAATAGATCTACTACCATTTGCATATAAGAGAAAAAAGCGAACTATTGGAAAGTTGTGAGAATTTTCACTGCGATTGTATTGGTAAAGGAAAGCAGTGGAATATGTTATCAGAAATGAAAATTCTGATTTATAAATGAAATAGAATACATAAATACAATTCTATGGCTTTTTCAATATTTATAGATCTCTGTGCGAAAATTTAGAAAAGCCAAACAGTAAATTTAAATTGAATGTCTTGTAACTTTTGTTCTGGTTTTACAAATTACTTCCTTGAAAAGATAATTTGGGTTAATAGTATAGCCCCGCGAAAGTAAACAATCGCGAATTCATTATTCATTTAAATCTAAAACGGTATGTAAATTTATTATTTTCAACTTTATATTCAGTATGCCCAGTATATCTTCTACCATTAATTTTGTTTTCTACCGAATAGGATTTACGATGCGTTTATAATATGAAAGGGGAATTAATTATTAATCTATAGCTTCTTCCTTAGATATTTCAGCAAAAAAATGTTTTGTGCTTTTAGAACTTAAAAATGTTTGTTCTAACCGTAATAGATAGTATTAGACGGCGTATATTTAATATTTGGCCGTTACTAACGCGTATTTAAACACGAGGAGTGTTCGAATTTGAACAGGAATATTTAAAGTAACACTACATCTAAAAAAAATTAAATTAAATTAAGGTTGTCCGTGGATCTTGTTAACATATTATCAACTGTTTTTCTACATTATTATGACAGTTCGTCAAATGTGTCAGAGTGAAGTGTTGAAGACATCATAGAAAACAAGCTAAAGTATTGTAAGGTGACTGCCAGGTGGATTCCGCGCTTCTTGACCGAAGAACATAAGATAATCGTTTGCAAATCGCTTCTTCTTTACTGCAGCGATACGAGAGAGATGAATTTTAGGTGGAATCGTGGAAGCATTCAGTGGTATCACACCACATCTTCAAAGCCAAAGAGAGCAACAATTTTGTTATCTGCGGGTATGGTAATGATATCATTTTTTGCGTTTGCTTTGTTGATTTATTTACAGAATGTCATATGCACACTATTATTCGACACTTTTGCGGGACAAAGTTTCGCAAACGTTCAAGAATTAATGGAAGAAATGACAAAGTATTATTAGCGTTCTCCAAGACAAAGCTCACTGTCATAAGCTACAGTAATATCTGTTTGAGATTCTTAAGGGGTTCTCTTTATTGATTTCCTTACAGAACGTCATACAATGAATGCAAACTATTATTCGACACTGTTGCGCGACAGAGTTTCGCAAACGTTCTGGAACAAACGGAAGAAAAGACAAAGTGCTATTTGCGTTTCCAAGACAATGGTCACTGTCATAAACTATGGCAATATTTGTTTGGGATTTTTAAGGGGTTTTCTTAGTTGATGCCCTTACAATGAAAGATTATTATTCGGCACTCTTGCGCAATAAAATTAAGAAGGCGTTCAGGTACAAACAAAAGAGAAGACAAAGTTCTTTTTGCTTTCTTCAAGACAATGCTCGCCCTCAACCCGCTGCAAGAACATTTACAACCTTAAACAAACTTCAGGGGGACCCTCACCCACATATAGCATACAGTTCCGATCTTGCTCTCTCCGGTTTTTGTTTGTTTGGCATTCTAAACGAATTTTTAGCCGGGAAAAGATTTCAGTCAAGCACCAACGTTATCGAAGCTATTCAAGGGTAGATACGCCTGCAAAACAAAGGCTTCTTCTACGAAGGTATTAGAAGACTAGATCGGTAGAACAAGTGCATCGTAGTAATACTGAAATACCGTTTTTTATATATAAATTCTTGTTTAAATTTGAACACTGCTCGAACAACAAGATTTTTAGAAGGTACGAATAAATTATCTTAGCCATCTTAGTCTCAACTATGGTGGTAAGTAGTGACTCATTGCAGATGTTGCAAAACATATGTATTTAGGAATCGAACATTTTTTGCGTCTTGTTTGCAATTACTTGAACTTGTCTGTGGATGGATATAAATTAACAGTATATACATATATACATAATAGTATCGTTCACAATTTTTTCTTATTACAAGTACTAAATTAACTTACTTATACGTCATCAAAATACCTAAAGAACAAATGATTTAAGCCAATCAATAACATCCTTGTTTACGCGCACACATAACCTCACATTATAAGAAATATAACTAGCGACCAAACAATTTTCACATAAGGGTTGGCTATGAGTGCTACAAGGCACGCCGTAGCTGTTATGTTACGTACCGGCCTTACCTGTTGTTAGTTCGAATGTAAACACAAGCAAAGTGAACTTAACCTCAAAGCGTATTTCGTTGCAACAAAACCCATTTTAAAAAGTAAACAGATAAAGACATTTATTTAAGTATTTTAAGAGTATGCGAGATTTATAACGTGTGTTGGAAATGGCTTCCATCTTCCTGAATACAATTTCGGACCATTCTTCTTAAAGTTGTTTAGTTCCTCACATTTTTCTATAATTCTTTGGGTAAGTGCATTCAAATCGTGAATCGGAGTTCTGAAAATCATATTTTTCAGGTGGGCCATACAAAAAAATCTAGGTGTTAAATCGGACGATCTTGGAGGCCATATGTTAAGGATATTTCTGCTAATTATTCGATCTTCGAAAAAGTTACTAAGGAGGTTGAAAGTATCTCGCGTTGCATGGGCCGTTGCACCGACCTGTTGGAAATATCGATATCGCAACTCGTCATCATGCAACTGATTTATGAATGGTAGCAGACTTTCTTCTCGACATCTGGCTGCTGACAGAGTACCATTAAAAAAATTGGTCCTACCAATATTCTCTTACTAAGGCCTATTCAAACTCCAAATTTTTGTGGATGTAGTAAAGTTTCAGTGTAAATATGGGGATTCTCCGTGCTTCAGATTTTCATATGTTGTGAATTGACGTAACCAGATAGATGGAACCACGCCTCGTCCGAGAAGAGCAGATTTTGACAGTTGTTTAAGACAGTATTTGTTTATAGACATTCTCAGAGATAAAAAAAATTTTTGAAGCTCTTCTTAATTTGAAAACTTCTTGATCACATGTGACAACATATGAAAACACGTAAATAGTTAAACATATTATAAAAAATCCTGCTATTAGCGATATTTCGATGAATGCTATTTATGAACAGTCAACGCATATACGTACGGCAACGCTGTATGAACATCAATGACGTATTTCCGGGTTACCAAAGACATCCCCAAGTGTTTTTTAAACATCAAGCAAATATTCCACCAGCAAGATCTTTCTGAATGTATCAGTAAAGGTAAAATTTGTTATTAAAGAAATTTAATGCATTTTCTCAGCTAACTTCCATATTTGCAAATCATAGACACTGGAAACCAGTGAACGACCCCATTGAAATTGTTTCAAGTAATTCTACAAATATGCGATACGAGACTCAATTAAATACCGTTTTTGCAATACCCAATGCTAAGGACAGCTACCAGCTATTGAAAAAAGAAAGTAGGAATACACTCGGTGCACACATTCGGTTCCATTTAAGTGAAATTACAGCCCGAGGATAAGAAAACAAATTCGCTTACATAAAGCTGGTAAATACATTAAAGGCTACACCGAGAAAGTAACGTGCATTTTTGTGGTTATTAGTACGACATCCTCATTAATGTAAAAATGCGACCTACTGTAATTTGCTTTTTAATCACGCCTTCAGTTCACAGAGATGTCTTCGGCGAGCCTTTGCATATGACCTACGTCGTTTGTTGCTATACCACGTAAAATAACTGCCTTATTTTTATGGTAAAAATACACCCAACTTTCATTTATGGTTCGTATTATTCTTTTTTTCAAAAGCTTTCTATGTGACTATTTGAAAATGACATTTCAACATTTCTAAGATGGGATTGGCTCTTTTAAAACACCGAAGGAATTATAATATTGGATCTATTGTACCACAGAGGTTTTCGTTTCAAGAACGAGTCCGGTTTTATTAGTAAACATCCGTAAAAATCTCATTTACTTGAAAATCACTGCGAATAATTTTACAGGACACACAGGATGTTCTTAAAACAAGGGGCCAAGTACGTTTTGGGGAGACCCAGTAGGTCAAAAAAATTCCAATGAAAAGTTATAAGGAAAATAATAACAAATGTTCGAAATACCTTCGTTCTGTGAGAATCCAGGTCTCTGCTCGTCGCAATAATGAATGTCATAGTTTTTCAAATACACCTGAAGTGTTTCGATTATGTGTAAATGCGTTTTGAATACGCTGCTAAAGCTTGACTAGTTGTTATCATTTATTCATAAAAATTCTATTTCCTATTACTTTATAAACAAAATCCGAGCGGGGTTAAATCACGTGACTTGGAAGGCTATGCAATTGGTTTACCGTCGAAAAAATCTGGTGTTCCAAACAGCAAATAAGAACTTACTGATAAATGTTACTCATTATCAAAGCAACTTTTTGGACTTAGCGGGTCTCCCCAATACCACCGACGTTATATAGTTTTAAGAACACCCTGTATATGTTCCTGGTATGAAAAAATGTTTAATTATCTTATAAATCACCTGCAATGACGTTCTACATTAACTAGCGAAAATGGATTGATTTTAAATGAATTTATAAATAATTGTCGACAGATGTTGAAGCAATTCATGCATTGATATATATTGCTATGATATTATACTGGGGGGGGGGGGGGGGGG
>JABXWE010048730.1:0-14865 GCA_014611495.1 Limonius californicus
ATATATATATATATATAGAAGGATGAAGTAAAGGAATAGAGATGGAAAGTGATATTGATGCGCGGAAAAGCTCCAAAGATAAGATAGGAAGCTAGTGATTTGTAAATATCAGCTCCATACGAAAGTCAGATATTTGTTGTGGTGTGAATTGCACATACAGCTTCCATAATTTGCAAATATTTAATACTGTATAAATAATAAATAATAGACTAAGCTTCAAGCTTTATATTTAAATTATTCTACACATTCATCATTCTGTAAGCGTTGAAAGCTACTCTCTGAAGCGAATTAATGCAGTCAATGGCTCATCACATGCTGCCGCATTCTCTGCATGTATCGATTTTATCAAGGCAGTCGCTTTATCATGCAATAAAAGTTGATAAATGATGCACGGAATTATACACCATAAATTTTTCTATATTATAATAATGCGACCTGGGGCAGTAGTTTTTGTCTATGCAGCTTTAAATCAGACACGAATTACTGATGTCGCCATCACTGCAAATTTATTGCCAATCAAAGTTAGCAATGAAACAGCCTTCTAAATTTATGGCCCTGGTAATGGAACTGTTATTAGTCGATCAAATAAAAAAATATAATTAGCTAGCGAAAAGCTTTGTTTTGTCGGCATTCAGTCTTGCACCATTTTAAAATTGCAGAAAATTGATGTTTAAAGGACCATCGTTCAATTCTTTTTCAGCCTGGTTGCATCAAAATTAAAGTACGGAACAATGTAAATCTCTCTACCGGAACTAATATCAACTTCTTTCTGAATATTTTTCTGTCAGGTCGACTGAAATGTTTTTGTGGGTTCAGTGATATACAGTTGAATGCTTTTATTTTTAATAATTCTAAATATAATAAACAGAATACCCAACAATAGCGCTTCATGATTTGTTTTTTTTTTACATAGCCAAACATTACAACTAAACAATGAAAATCAAGCGTATAAAAACACAAATAATATCGCTTGAGAAGATGCTCAAAATGACCACCATTTACTTCTTGGCAATAACCAAGTCTATATACACATTTTTCAGTTACATTAACAAGATGCTCTGCAAGATATCTTATCTCACCAACAATTCTGATTCTCAATTGCTCAAATTATTTGCTCGTTTGGTATAAATTATGCATTTTAAATGTTTCCAAACAAAGAAATCCAATGGATTCCGGTCCGGAGAACGAGCGGGCCATCAATAAATCCCCAGCGGCCTAACCAACTATTTGGAAAAATTTGGTTTAAAAATGCCGAACATTTACAGCCACTTGATTTTCTAAAAGTTTTTAAATACTTTTGAGCTATTAATCGTACATCGACGTAACACAATATGAACCAAGCAACATTTGACAATTTTACAAAGCTGTTTATGCTTTTCTTATTTATGTGTTTTCATGAACTGCTACACAACAGTTACGAAACATTATTGTTCAATATCTCTGTAATTTTTGAAAATAAAGGCATCAAGCATTATATTATTGAAATCGCAAAAATAGGTTCATTGATTTATCAAAAAATATATAGCATGTTTAAATTCAAGAATGTTTATATCATTGTCGTTTAAACCGGAAGTTATTTTAAACCGCCAATACCTTTATTGCAGCCGCTATGAATCGGAACGTTCATGAAGGAAATCTGTCGAAATTGCTGTTGCTATTGTAGAGATATTTGCATTGTTTCGTACTTTTGGCCAACCATGTACAGTAAAATAACGCTCCAAAATTGTGGAAAGTATATAAAGAAATGCACCTACCAAAATGATCAGTATAAGTTAAGATCAAAAATCTCCAATACTGAACAATATATTATTTAAATTGTAATATTTGATTGACTAGCCCTTGTTCTTGACGACAAATTTGGATCATTTTCGAATAGAATTTATCCGTTTTTCTGGTTTGTGTTGTTGAGTTTTATTTTAGGTATGATTTCAAAACTAGCTTGTATGAATTTGTTACGGAAGCATTAGGTGGCAAACCAACTGAGTAATGGAACAAGCAAGTGGTGGAACGAAAATTTACAAGTGTTGGCTGCATATGAAATGGTTATCATCCAAGAACAACGAAGATAGGAGAGCCCACAACAGAACAACCAAATTGATGTAGGAAACTGCAAACACAGCAAAAAACGAAGTTTATAATAAATTCTTAAAAGTAAATAACAGGCAGCATACGAGCCAACCAAGCGAAGTAGTTGGTAATGTTAGTAAGAACATAGTACAAAGACAGAGGAACTTCAGCTAATAGAAATGAATAAATGGTAGGAATACTACGAAAATCTACTGCCGAAAAACAAGGATGAGTCAAAGAAAGATAGTTGTGAAGAAGAACCAGTAGCAGAAAATACTAGAGACTTAGAAATTCCCGAAATTGTGAAACCCTAAGCATAATTCAAAATAGAAGAGCTCCTGCGCCCAAGTAATATACCTACAGAATCATTAAAGGCAATACTTCAAAAACTTACAGGAACTGTCAACAATCTTATGGAATAAACGTTGTCCTAAACAGATGGAAGAAAGCTTATATAACAGCAGAAATGCAACCAAAACAACTCAAGCCATTTAGAGGAATTCGTTTCATAAGCTCACTAACTAGACTCTGCGACAAAGTGCTAAAAACGGAATAGAAGAAGAAGCCGAAGAATCGGAATTGCAAATCAGTGGGAGGTCTAACGTTTTCATCATCAAACGACGATCTGAACATCTAATATATGTAAATTTATTTTAGGGATACGGTAGTGTTCCATTAAATAAGTTATGGATTAATATGTGAAACACTGGTATTAATAAAATATAAGTCAACCGTGAGAGGAACATCGTCTGGGGCTTCTATTGTCGTTCATCCTCACTACAGCTGTCGATGTTCTACTTCATAGATTAGGGGTTTACCCCTATTTCCTCTCTGGTAACTATGTTTCTTACGCGGTCTCTTTTGGCCCTACCCACTAATTTTCATTTCTCCCGCTGATATTCTACTTCTAGTTTTATTCTGTATCGTCCAGCTCTCAGATCCGGGGGTTAAAGTTGGTACATACGTATATGCTGCTGTATATTCGTAGTTTTGATTGTGTAGTGACTTCCATCTTTGCAGTGACTGCTTTGCTCAGTGCATAATATATTTTGCTCGCTCTGTTCGTTTTTATTGAGGATTTCTTGCTCTGTTATTCCGGTTCTATTTGTAATTATTCCCATGTACTCATAATTGTCAACCCAGTCTAATTCCTTCCTATTGCATGTAATTCGTGTGTTTCCCTGGGCTTCGCTCTTTGTTATTTCCATTAGTTTGCTTCTATTTGTATTTATCTCTGTTCCATTTACTGACCGCTTGTTGTAGCTTTTTAGGCGAATCCGCTAGTAATACTATGCCATCTACGTATATAAGGCATTGCATTTGTATTGCTTGTAGATTCCAGTTCCCTATCTTAACATTAAGTCTTGGTTGTTTGGATTCTTGAATGATCTGATTCATAACTGCTACAAATAATAGTGGGCTTAGCGAGTCACCATGCTTTATTCTTCTATCCATTTTAAAGCTTCCCGATTCTGACCCCTTAATTCTTACTGCTCCCTTTCTCTAAGTCTTCAATCTCTTGACTGGTTTGACGCATGTTTCCAATCTCGTCTTCCCTCCGATTTTCTGTTCATTTTTTCATAATTATGCGCGCCCACGTCATCCATAATTTGGTTAATATATCGATTGCGTGGACGTTACCCAGTTCTCTTGATTTCAGAATTCCTTCTCGGCGAAGAATATGTCCATGTTTCTTCGTATAGTCTTTTTATAGCCTGTAGGAGTTCGTGCGTTACTTGTAATTCTGTTAGTCCTCTCCAGCCACTTTGTTACACACTGTTAATTCTTCTTCTATCTCTTCTCTTAGTCTTTGTCCTGGATTCTAGAGTATATCTTCTATACTACTGATGATAAGCATATTGCCATATAGCCTTTTCCAAGCCAGTTGACAAACCTCCTTGATCCATGCTTTGACTATTTCCCCTCCATATTTGATCATTTCCGGGGCTATACTATTTCTACCAGCTGCCTTTCCTAGTATAATTGGCTTATGGCTTCCTCTACTTCTTCTATCTCGACGTCTCTCTCCTCCTCCTCTTCCGAGACTGCCCCTCTTCTATTCCCTTCCGAATTCTTCCCACGAGTCTTGTTTTGCCCTTCTGATGGCTTCTTTGGTTTAATCTGTTTTAATTACATAGTTTAGTCTATCGTTTTCCTTTTTACTCTGGATGTATCTTATCCATGCTTCTTTTTTTCTCATAACTTTTCAGCAGTAGCTTGTATAAAAGCTGAATACAGAAACCGGCTCAACATCGAAGAGAACTAAGGGTAGCGGTTATTAATTTATACCCAAACTTGGACAAGTTATGCCGTTCAAAACAGACGCATTTAAATCACTAATTTGTTTAAATAAACGCTTAGTATGTTTTATGTAGCATTAGATTGTACGTACATTATCTATGCAATTTGTTGTAAAAACAATAATATTCTAAACATTAAGTATTGTATTAGTTTCAATATACTAATCTCCGTTCTACTATGTTTCTGCTGTGCCCTAGTTTAAAGACTTTGGCACCCCCCGTAGGGGTGCGCCCCACGTTAGTTTAAGTAATGCAGCACATTTAAAATCATTGTATAAATAAAAACCTTTATTTATGTACACTATATTCTTTATTATAAATTTTAAATTCAATTTTATGTGCTGTTTGAAGCACTTACTTAATAAAGCAATAACGTTCGTTATTTACAAATTTTATTGAATAATAGCCAGCTAATAAAATCATTTAATTAAAAATAAACGATCAAATTACAAAGTTTTGCAAGCAATTTGTAGTAGATATTAAATTCCATCTTGCTTCAATGCCTAAACGTCTACCCCAAAAATAAAGGAAGGCGTCTTAACTAAGTTAATTTACTTTTCGTTCCAACGAAGCTTTCACTTGGGGATATTTGCTAAGACAATATTTCTTAAATTTTGTTTGTCAGTCCTCATTATCATAAAATTTAATAGCACCGCGGTTAAGCAAACACTGCCAATGATGACTTCTGAAATTTTTATGAATGCTTTCTTATTTTTTTTGTTTGCCACGAGTTGGAGCTTCTGCTTTTCTTAATTAGTATCTTGTTCTTGTTAATTATAACAACGTCAAGTGTGTTATTGTACCGAAACAAATTTCAGCCAGTTGCATTCTTTATGATTTTATTCAGAAGAAAATAAACCAAATGAATTACTAGGTAATAACAATTTCTTCCGCAAAAGATTCCTATCATAAAACCGCTTCGCTGTTCGAGTTACGACTGGGCCGAGGACCAGCCAATTCCATTCTTGGTATCTAAACGCTCTCCCTTACGTTTTACTGCAATTGTATTTTTATTATGAACTCATTATAAAGCCGAACTTGGTTTAATTTGGAACGGTCATAAATTTCATCAAAAATATGTACCATAAATATGAATAATGTAGAAGCAAAGAAAGACCCTCGAATTTATAACGAACGGGGAAAAATGCCGGGGGATAAACGCGGAATGAATAAGGGGTTTTATGAGAAACTAAAGAGCTTTTAATAATTCTCTTATTATTATTTTCCTACGTTAATATATTAACAATTTCTTGGAAAATGCCTTTCTTATTAAAGTCATGTGAAAATGTGTAGGTACGAGGTTAGGTTTATAAATATTTGGCTAAAATCATTTTATTTCTGCTTTAAAATAAATTTGAAAATTCCAAACATTTTGAATTCATGGATTTTTCAGGATTTAGTTTAAAAAAGGGGATACTCTGTGAAATTACTTTCATTTACTGGTTTCCGTCTGTTAGAGTCTGTGTTTGATAGCAAAGCGAGTTTCTTCCGAATACGAAAGAGATACGGGTTTAGTTTTCTATTTTTTAGCTGTTCTACCTATATTAATCGCTGTCGCATCAAACATGTTAGAACATTTAAACAATAATAGTTTTATAGTTTTATAATTCTAATAGACCCAATTTCAATTTCATATTTCGGTGATATATCGGGGAAAATTGCTAAGATTACAATCAAAACCAGCACATTTTAAGTAATTTATAAAACAACGAAAAACCAACACCTAATTCAACGCAAAAAATTGAACTAACGATTTGTTAAAATCCGGCCTTTATAAATTAAACTGTTCACAGTGTAGTTATGTATACATAGGTCAAATAATTATAAATTTTGGTACCATATACGAAGAACACATAAGCTTATACAAATACAAACTCCCAGAAAAATCTAACTACGCTAAACACTTATTAGAACACAATCATGCTTTGATATCAAATAATATAATAACATTTTTACACTTCCGTGATGATAAACATAAATTGGATATACTCGATGCCTTCTAAATTCACAAACACACTTTAACAAACACACCTTTAATGAATGACAAATTGAGCTCATAAATTCCCCGCTGTTTTGCATGTCGAAATACGTATGAAGTACAAAAAATAATTACCCGTTGAAAGTGTGACTATTATTATTATTAAAATATAATTATGAATTTCAACGAAGTAAGGCAAGAAACAATTAGCAATTAATCGTTTTATTTTAAAATTCGGTATGTTTTAGAATTGTTCTTATAATTTTGCATTTACGAGCAAAAAACTACTTTACAGGATTCCATAATAATTTGCCGTATGTAGCCTTACTCTACCGTAGAAGGATTGCGGGAATTCATTAGAAATAATTTTTCTCTGTGTGGTGAAATTAAACCAAATGTAAACCAGCATACAATAGTTCATAGTATTATCAATAGAGGGATCAAACAGCTGTTAGTTGCTGCGCAGGACATTAGCACGCACATAGTGTATCTGTTAGCCGTCATGGAACAACGAGTGAATATTCAATTTTGCTGTAAATTAGTGAAAACTAACAGAAATTTATGAAAGGCTGCGTTCGATGATAATACCTTAAGTCATACTAGCGTGTTTAAATGGTTTAAAGAGATTAGCAAATATGCGATAAAGAGACGATTCGACAACTTTAGATAAAAATTTGGAAAAAGGGAATATCTGTGCAAAATTCGTCTTGTGTAGTCTTACAGCAAAAACGGAGAAGGGTTACATCGTACGCTGATTTCGTTGAGATGTGTTGGTTAATTGTATTAACTAGTGATGAGCGATGGGTGTTTTTTGTAAGATCCTGATTCGAAACATCAGAGCATGAAGTGAAATCTGTCTGTTGTCTGTATATCTTTGTACGTGATCGTTCCACTTTTTAGGCCCTTTCTTCACGAATTTTGCGATATCGCCAATGTTATGTTAACAACTTGATTTATCTTCCTGTCTACTTTGGATTTTCCTACAAGCCTGTCGGCTCGAGTTTCTGTTCCATAAGGTAGTGGTGGTCTTACTATCTTATTCTTCAGCCTATTTGGATATCCACTCTTGGATGTAGCCCTTCTCCAATCGTTTCCACGTTCGCCTGTCTAAATATGTTTGAGTCCAGTTTTTTCCGGCTACCTTTTGGAGATCGTCTCGCCAATGCTTTTGGGGCCTCCCCCTTTTTTTGTAGTTCTTGACCGCCACTGTACTACTTCGAGCGTCTGCTTAGCTGGATCTTGTGTTGCGACGTTGCCTGCCCATCTGCATTTATATTGAGCTACTCTTTGAACTATGTCCGTGACTCTTAAGTTCTGTTTCTGATATCCTCGTCTTTTATCTGATCTCTTAAACTAATCCCCAGCATTGCACGTTCCATTGCTCTCTGAGTTGCTTCTGGTTCTCCCTGCGCTTCTATCCAGCTAAACATATATGTCATATACCTTCCTCTTTAGGTTTATGGGGATACCATACGATTTCAGGATGTATCCAAGTTTACTAAACACCGCCCAGCGTGGTCCTATTTTTCTCGTTATTTCGAAAATTTCGTTTGCTTTCTATATCTTGATGTTATGCACATCTTCATTGACAGTATCTATACCGTGATTTTCGATGGTGGTTTGGGTATTTTCGCGAGACAGTATTTTCGTTTTTGAAAAGTTCATTTTTAGATCGACCTGTTTGGAGGCATGTTGTACTTGTTTTAATGATGCCTAATTCATTAATGTCGCTGCTGATGAAAACGACCTCATGAGCGAAACGGAGATGAATTAAGAAGCTTCCATCAATACTGATGCTTTTGTTTTGCAAGGATAGGTTTTTAAAGATACCTTCCATCGCTTAAGTAAATAGTACTTTAAACTTTTTCGTAACCATTGTAACGTTCGTTTAGTTTTGCCACTTCATTTCAATTAAAGTATTATTTTATTGCCGCCCATAGTCAATTACTAATCTGTTATTTCCAGAGGATATTTTATTGGAGGTCACTTTTTTCGAATTTATAGAAACGCTGACGAGTATGTTTAGTCTATAATGCTGATCGAAAACAGTTCTTAGAATTCTTTGTCTTCAGAATGGCCCTGAAAATCCTACGCTCCCTGAACGTTACACGTGGAAGATTTTGTTCTAGAATGATTACGTTTGGAGAAGATTTTTTGCAGCAGGGGGAAAAAGTAGTCAGCCTAAACCTCTGACGGTGACGGTAGTTTTGTTCGAAAGCGGCAGTTTTTGGCAGCGCCTCTGCTAGATTAAGTTACCATATCGCTTTTCCCGCCTGGTGGCAGAATATTCTTCGTCGGATTAAAATATTAGCAGAGTGGTACGCTTTAATAAAGACAGTTTTGTGTTAAATTGTTCTCTCGACCTGGGTCGGATTACAGCCATACACCCGGTGACTCTTCCCACTTCTTCGTTGTAGTGTCTGAACGCATAAAATCTCGTGCAACGGAGGTTTCGTTCCTGCTTGAAAGAACACTCGGGATTTCCCGTTTCCCGAAGAAAGTCTTGGCGATTGCTGTGGCGCAATCGTTCCAGCTCCCGTCCCTGGTACTTTCTCCTGGTGCTTTCTACATGATCTAGACTTCAAGGGCGTGCCTGCTATTTGTTCTGCTTCTCAAGGACCTAGGAACACCCCAAATTGTGCCTCTTTCTCTACTCCCCACCTGAAGAGAACTAAGGTAAACTTACCAATGTACTAAACAGTGATTGTTTTCCCCTGTTTACCGGTGTTTCGTTTGCAAATAAGAAACAGAATAGTTTAGTTTCCTTGTTATATTAAAAGTGAGGCAACCTTTAGTTGTCCATCATTTCATTACTGCTTTAAAGTGAATAACCATTTTTTTTAAGTAATGCAAAGCGACCTTCAGCCGCTAATTGTGTCATTACTTGTTAAGGGTAAAGTGTATTTAATTTGTAAATTCGAACGTTGCTGGCTGGGTAGTTCTGTTTATTTATTAAAGTAAATGTCATATGCCAGTTGCGACGAGCTTTTTGGTTTGGACAACCCAACACTCATTTATTTAGCCCATAGTTCTTCTTGGCCCGTTCTAAATTGTACTGTTTGTGTGATATATTTTACTTAATAGATTTGGATGCAGCTAAAATGTAGTACGATCTTTTATTCTTGTGTATTTATGTGTGAACTTTAGAAGCATTATTTATAGGAGGAGGCACAATAAAGGCGAGTTCGATTTCCGTAAGCTGCTGGTTTCTCGGCCTTCCTACGAGAACCTGCAATCAGCTGCAGCCTGGAGGGTGGCCCCCAATAATTTTGACTTACCCTGTATACAACGAAGTTAGATTTCCTTCCCTTTAGCGTTTCTTGTGAACCACTCTCTACTTCACAGAATTAAGCCGAAGGCACTTCCATCTTTCCTGCTGCGGTCCGACGAAAAAGCCAGTTGGCCCGTAACACCATATCTTCGTCAACCTTCACCTGTGTAGTAGCGTTCTCATATATATGTTCCAATAAGTTGGAGTACCTTGTATCGATTCTTACTCCTTCCATTGCTTTCAGGATTACCCATATTTCGACCAAATCGAAAGCTTCTTCGTAATCTACGAAAGCAACGTGTAGGGGGATGTTATATTCCATGCATTTATCTGCTAAATTACCTATGGTTTGTAGGTCTTAATAGTTTTATATATTTTCACTTTGCTGTTAGCAATGACGTAGATATTTATTCCTCAAGGTTATGTCTGTAAAGTAGCTTGATTTTCTGGTCGCGTTCTATGATTTTCGTTTGATTTCTACATAACTGTTTCTATCACTTGCAATGCCCATTTCTAGATATTCAAATTTCATAACCTGTTCTGTTATATTTCTCTCTATTCCTGATTACTAACTCATGGAATCTTTAGCAGTTGTTTTTAGAGATTGTAACTAATCGATTTAGTGACCTTGTAAATCATTTTTTGTGCTTGCAATGAGAATTGCGTAAGACATTATACTTATATTACTGTATATACCCATATGTTATCCCTGAAAAACGCCACGCTGATAGCCTCTTTCGATAAACAGATGAGATCCATAAAACATTTCTGCTTGAATGGCAAACAGTAAATAATAAACTCACCGGCAATAAACCCGGCTACTTGAAAACATTTCAATATGTGGTCGTTTATTCACTTAATGTGAGATGTACGTAGGTAACCATTAAATGATATTTCGGTTTGTTAATAGGAGTGTCGCAAAACCAAACCACTGCACAAGCATATTATTACAATTGATAAACTCTCAAATAGGTACACATACGCAACGAGTCGCAGTATTTGTCTATAATCGCATATTTTACTGTACCCGTAGCTTTAAGCGTTTGAAAATTGTATTGGCTGGTTGCAAAGGCTGTTTGTTATTGTACACCGTATATTTTGACCTTCAAATAGACAACACCAGCAGAAGTGGGTAAAATAGTTGTTTTGAATGAAGAGGACCGCAGTTAATGTAATGCAGCCCTTAATTCGGAAGTACCCCGCGCAACCGTGCAGAATGCATAACAGCGGCATATAGAAACTGGAAGGTGCACTAGGAGAAAAGGATCTGGTTGGAGAAGATCAGTAATTGCAAGAAATGATCAATTTATCTGTCCAATGTTTAGGGAGCTTGAAGCCCAATCGTTGTTGCATGCTGTGCATACCTTGGTCCAGATTTGATCTCCAGTCACTGCATGGTCATGTGCGAATGTCACTACGACAAAACCAGCGCTTTGCACCCTGCATAATATCTGAATTACTTTCATATCATGGAGGTTCAGTTATGGTGTTGGCTGGTTACCTTTCGGGGCTGTGTTACGGTACAAACGATCCTTTTTATTAAACCGCAACAAACTGATGGAAAAAGGCTTTGATTGCGTCATGTTGTGTAATTTGGATTCTTATTTGGGAAATGGAGAATTAGATGTTCTAAATAGCTAGAAACGTAGATCACAGGCACACAGTTTTTGGTTGCAACAGTGATGATGTTAAAGGGTTCAACGGGGGTTGATGTTGATGAGAAGATGACAATATTATTGTTTCCTGTTTATCAAAAATCAGACTTTTACGAGCAAGCCATATATTCGTCAAAGGAATCCGCGACACGGGTAACACTCCAGGGGAAAATGGAAATGTTTTAGGTAAAGCAGTCTATGTGGACCAAACACATTACAGTAATAATATATCGCGATAACCAAAGGTGACCTATGACGCTTTGTTCAGCAATTAAAATGATTTTATGAATTTGAAAAGGAAACCAAACGAGCGTTATAGCTGGTACAGACCCCATGTTTGTAGAATACGTTACATCAGCTACTCACAGGTGCATCGAAGAAATTCTCCAACAAGCAGTTGCTTGCGCCCATATCATTGGAAATGAATTAATTTTAAAGCATGATGACGATATACCACTTATGGCTAGCACTGTTACTGATTTCTTGGATATTTGGTATTATCATCAGAAGATCAACAACCTTAATTCAAAATATTCACGTTAGTAAGATATGAAAGTATTTGCAAGCTGTTGTGAAGTGGTCGGTTTTTTGGTGCCGTTGAGTTTACTACGTTATACTTAGGAGTCACCAAGAGATTATTGCAATCGCAATTTAAAGAAAAGCATAGTTGTTTTTTGTTGCATAACAATGCACCTTCTCATTCTGCACTGATATTCATCAATCATCACCCATCCTATTCACCTACCTCTGGTCATACTTTGATATTACAGTTTGTACAACTTTTCTGTTTACAGTTAATTGAAGTAATTAATTACCATAATATTAAATAAAGGTAGTGCAGTTTCTAAAATTAACTAGATACGACTACGCTATATTTAGTGGTTTCTTAAAAAGCAATACTCCTAAATAAATTGTGCGCAAAAGTAACAAAACGATACAAACCGATTATTTTAAGTTTCACCCTGTATATCGTTAAACTATTGCTCTTTGTTTAATTGGTATATTATCATTTTGTTGTTCTGATGTTTCTCTGGGAGGGCAGAAGTAAGATTATAAAATTCAATTTGAAATTGATATATTAATACTGGTTCAAGTTCTTTAAATTCTATTTGTCTCTTTTCATACTATGCTGAAGATTTGTAGCATTTTATTCCTATGTAATTGATGTTGATTCTTAGTTTATCCTGGATTTCCTTTAGATGGTTTTGAATTAATCGAGGAGTAAGACCCTCTTCGGCTTCCTTGTTTAATTTAATTATAACTGCCGTGTAACTTGAGTCGGTTGTTTGGAATAGGTTTCGATTTTCGTGCAGGTCAGGAACCGAGGTCAGGGTATTTGCACGAGTTAACCTGTTAAATTCAATAACTACTAACAAGATGAGTAAATAATTCTTTTAGGACATTATTAGTTATTCATAAATTATACTTTATTGTAGATGTAAATAAAAATTTTCAATATGGATTTTTCATAACTGTTTTGTTAAGTACACATATTTACTACACATATTACTTCTCAAGTTTGTTGTATAATTGTCGCGCTATCGGATGACACCAATTTGTGCAACGCTTTAAAGCAGAAGTTGCAAATAGCATACATTCTCTTGTGATATTTTTTGGCTACTTCATTCAAGTTCACATCCATGCAAGAAGCAGTAGAATGAGCAAATATTATACATATTGTCTAGTGCTTATGTGTCGACATGCGAAAACTATTATACGAGGAATTTATTTATAGAAAATGGTTTTATAGTATTACAACAATGAAAACTATATTAGTTGTCGAGGAGTCCATGCCTGCCGATGCACCAGGTTCAGCGAACTGGAAGCTTTGTAAAACTTTCCTAGAAGAAGAAGAAGTATGTTACACGTGCATCCAGCATCGGACAGTTTGGACTACGTCGTTATTTGACTGAAATATATTACCGGCTAAACATTCTTTTGATGGGCAATACAAATAAAAATTGGATTGATCAAGATCTGGATTGTATGCTGCATGCGGAATAAGGGTACACTGAAGTATTTTCATAGTTTCAATTGTCCTTGTAGCGGAATGACGCCGAGCATTGTCTTGTAGGAAGCAAATGAAGCTTTGCGTTCCGTTTGTTTCTGATCGTCTGCATAGCTGTATCGCACAAAAGTGTCGAATAATGGTATGAATTAATTGTACGATGTTCTGTAAGGAAATCAACAAAGATTATGCCTTGAGAATCCTAAACAAATATCCCCATAACTTTACACGAACAACAAAGTTTTTGCTCTCTTTGGTTTTGGAAGTGTGGTGTAATACCACTGCAAGCTTGCTCGTTTTGGCTCAGGAGTAAAACAATGTGCCCAAGTTTCATCCCCTTTTCGCTTATGTTGCTACAGTAAAGAAGAAGTGATTTGCAAACGAATCAACTTGTGTTCTTCAATCATCACGAGCGGAATGCACCTGGCATTCGCTTTATGATACTTTAGCTTGTTTGCTGTTACCCTGTTTCACTTGCTAAATACGACCGCTAACTTTTTCTTCATTTTTACGATTAACCGAAGTTGCAAATAATTTTGTATATTAATACAGAAAAATGGCGAATCCCTTCGTTGTTACTGATTGGTTAATTTACACTTTTAATAGATAGCGACTAAGGCGGAAGTTCTTTTTTAAATTCTTTATTCCTGAAAGTGTCCTGAAAAATATCTTTATTCAATGAAGTCACCATGATTAAAACGCAATTGTATGAAGCCATAATCACCAAATTTCTAATCAAAGACAAGCGGTTTTTGTTCCATAAGTAGCCATGATTAAGTTTTTCATTGATCATTTCTTAGTTATTACAATATGAGCGAAACAAGAAACTTTGATAAAGTGCTTATGGTACACCACACTGTATATATGTACATATTACTGAGAAATATCTGCAGGCCACAGCTAATAGAAAAGCGAACATTCGAACTTGAACTTTCCCTATAACTTTAACTGTAACCAATTACAGTATATTACAGCAGCTACAGATCCTTTGGGATATTACATTCTGACCCTCGAGATATAAATTGCTGTACTGCTTTCAAGGTCAACTCCTTGAGTAACATTTCATCAGGAGACCGTGGTTTTTAGGTTTACGGTTTTTTTTAAAGCTAAACTTGTATAGTTTCAATAGTTGCAGTTTTTACAATAACTAATTTTGGCAATAACGTTCCAATTGCATACTATTATACAACCGCTTATTAATTACAGTTTCTTAAATTTACTAATTATTTAATGTCTTTGTATTTGAATATGTAATAATCTTCCAATTATTTAAAACAGCAACAAATTGGAATTTATTTTATTCGTACATTTTCATAATGTTAATTAAATAGTTGTAAACCTAAAAGTGTGTTGGAATATAGTCTGACAACCGTGCAGGCTATAAGTTATTAGTAGAGTTTGGTAGAGCTAGTCGAAATATTCGTATGTGCGTCAATAAAAATTTATAAAATATGTATGCCTAAGTGATTAAATATTTAAAGATATATAGCATATGCTTCTACTCCTTTTCTACAATAGCACGAAAATGTAGATTAATTGTAGTTACAAGTAGTATTATATTATGATTTTATGAACAAAAGCATTTG
>JABXWE010048731.1:0-14520 GCA_014611495.1 Limonius californicus
GAATTAATAATTTCTCAGAAATGTTTTCTACCGACCGAAATACGGCACGAATTCGCAGTCCGCCACGCCACCCATTAAAAAAAAATGGAAATTATGCAGAACAATAAATATCTCTCGTATGGCAACCGCGATGTTGACAATATTTTCCACATGAAGGTACCGATATATGGCGGATACAATGAAGGTATTGGTGGTTTAAGAAGACTTCCGGTTTGGTCGAATAGGATAGGAAGTGATATAAACTTTTTTATTTTAACTGAAATGCCCTGTATAGTTTTTCGTATATCGATACAACTTTTTTTGTGAGTGTAGTGTTTGATGTCTTTATATTTAATAATTCTAGTGGTAACTTACTGAATCAAACATTCAACAGTAATGCAACACCATAACTATAAAAATCAAACAAATAATAAAACACAAACATAATCACTTGAAAAGAAGCTCAAAATATCCACTATTTATTTCCTGGCAATAACCAAGTTTATGTACAAATCCTTCAGTTACATTGACAAAGTACTCTACAGGAATTCTTATTTCAGTAACAATTCTGAGTCTCAATTCCTCCAAACTATTTGCTCGTTCGATATGAACTCTAGATTTTAAATGTTTCTAAAGAAAAAAATCTAACCAATGTAGGTCCGAAGAACGAGGGGACCATTCAATAAAATCCCTCCACCGTATCCATCTATATGGAAATATTTGGTTTAAAAAATTCCGAGTATTAAGAGCGTAATGAGGAGGTGCTACGTCCTGATGAAACCAAATATTATTAGGTAATTCCCTTTCTTCAAGAGCAAGATAAATTTGATTTTCTAAACGTTCCAAATGCTCTTGTTAGTCGAACATTAACACAACACAAACCGAGCAAAATTTGACAACTTTACAAAATTGTTTACGCTTATACATGGTATGTCATTTAAAATAAAAAAAGTTGACATCATTTCCGGCTAAACCGGAAGCTACTTTAAACCAAATCATTGTATCCACGATATATTGAAGCCTTCATCTAGAAAATTTTGTCGAAATCGCGGTTGCCATAGAGAGAGATATTTGCATTGTTCCATACTTTTGCCCAACCCTGTATTATAAAGTCTTATTTATTGTGAAGGATTCTACTTCTTCATCGAGTGCTTTATCTCTTAGGAGATAGCGATCTTCTCTCTTATGCCTGTGTTGCGCGTTTAGAGTGCCACAGACATGGAGGACCTACAGCTTAAGGTGGGTTCCGAACCACAGGAAGTGTAAACACTTCTACTACAGAGAAAATTTACTAGGCAGAATACCTCGCTGGTTTGCCATTGTCTTGCCAGGGAGAACAGTCGTTAAAAATCTGATGTTCTGGTGCTGGGAATTCCACTTTCTACACGTAGAAAAGTTTGGGTGCTTAGCATTTATCATGGGCTATACAATAATAATTCACTAATTTTTAAATTTTTTCAAAACCTACTGTATAATGCTAATAATGGATTTTAAATAATACGTAGTACTAGCTTATTCATAATATTAAACTTTTGTCAATTTTGATTCTTTAATGATTAATCAATT
The DNA here is from genome assembly GCA_014611495.1 of Limonius californicus. Taxonomy (NCBI): domain Eukaryota; kingdom Metazoa; phylum Arthropoda; class Insecta; order Coleoptera; family Elateridae; genus Limonius; species Limonius californicus. The sequence continues at coordinate 1,546 of JABXWE010048731.1, forward strand.
GAAACTGATGTGTTCATGTTCATAAGTATTATCATAAAATTTACATCCGACTTCAGTATGGAAATAGGTACACGCCCTTTGTCTTTCCTTTAAATTAAGTATGATGTCAATGATTAATTGTATTAAAAAACGTAATATAAACATTTTCTATATAAAATCAATAAAAACCAAATGAAAGCAATACTGCTGGACTGCTACAGCAATATTATTAAAAAAAAGTAAGTAATAAGTTATGGTCAACCTTCCATGGTACAGGCTAAGTGCTAAAAAAAAGAAGTTTGGTTATCTGAATGTCCTATGAATGTATTTGTTAACTGTTCATGATAAAGAGCAGACAGTAAAATTTGAACAAATGGGTTAGTGTTTTGCTATATTGTATGTTACCCCAAGCTCTTACTATTCTCTTGATTGGAAATTAGACTCCCTTTGTGAGTGTAGGTTCAAATCCTACCGACTGCGCCATGTTGTATTTTATATTTTATTAACTATTAATACGTATTTCATTTATAATCCTAGCAATGTTTCCTGTCTGTATTAACTTAAACTTATTTCTATTCTTTCTAGTCAGTGGAGCTAAAGTCCACTACAAGACATGTTGTTAACAAATAAACAAGTTGATAATGTTGGCTTTTGTGATGTGCTACCTGCTTATGTATGATATTATACTGTACTCTGTCTTGTTTATCAACCATTTTCTACCCTGTTCCAGATATAGACCTCATTTTCTTAACTCTATATTACATCGAGAAAATTAATTTGGGTCTTGATCAACATGTGTATTTAGAAAGCAAAATGGGTGTAGATACATCCACATAATTTACCTATAAATTTTTCAATTATTTTACAAAATAATGAATAAGAAAAGAAATAATTAAATAAAAACCTACTATATACATTGCAATTCATATGCAACAACTAAAAGTAACCAAAGTAGACATTGCAACGGCATTTGTGTATTTTTATCAATTAGATTGCTGTAGTACTACCAACAATAGCATGTACTATGTAAGAATAACTTTAAACTAATCGATACACAGATCGAAAATATTGTTCAAGCAATAACGTAACATATTGAAACAACATTGTGGAATGTTAGTTTTCAATCATTATCAGCATTAAATACTTACACACGATAATAAGTACTAATAAAAAAATTTTTCAGTGTTATTAACCTTTATTACAATAATTCAATGCAGGTATAAATGAAGAGTTCTAGCTTAATGCTTATCACAGTAAGAACATTACTTGTCAGGACTTAACAATTATGATTCGTGTAAAATATCTTCAGAAACAACAGTTTTATAAAAGCTGAAAACTTCTACACTAGCATTTTTACACAGATGTAATGCATCTTGATATTGATCAGAACTAAATGTTCCTGATGTATGAGAAGCAACTATTTGGCGAGCTGTGCTACTAAAAACAAAAACAAATGTAGCTTTAGCCTTTTCCCACAATATTTTATCTGGATGTAAGTGTAAACTTCCTTCTTCATTTACCGCACAGCTTACAGCAGCCACCATAAATTTCATATCAATACCAGAACTTAATAATGCCAAACAAGAAGCATTTACTGCACAAGCAACCAACTGAAAATTTAAGAATTATTTCAATAGTATTCACAGTTATTTATTTTAATTACGCCTCCACAGTTCTGCATTTCTTGAATGATTACAGCTATACATGATCTTGGGTAGAGTACCGATGCTAGTGCAGATTCACATATATTTTGTATTATGAATTCATATAATCTATCACCAATTCCTGCAATAGAATTCATAATTAATTGAGTATCATAAATTTGTTGATTGATACCTTAACAACAATCTTTATTTAGATAGCATATCATAAAATTGCATTTAACATTATCTTTATGTTACAATAATGTTACAAATACAAGTGATATTTAAAGATTTAATCATTGAAAATGTTCCACTATTAAGCTATGTGGTTATTATAACAATGACTTGATAACATAGTGGCATAAAAACTACAAAGAAATCTAAAGAAACCTCAAACTAAACATGCAGGCCTTATACGAAACTGAAATGTTACTACTAACCTGGAAGTCCTGATTTAGGTCTGTAGCAAGCTTCAACACTAGCTTTATTAATCAACATTTTTTGGGTTTTTACCTCAATGGGTCCATAAATCCCAGCGATTACGGTGGTCTCACCTAAATTAATGAAAAATTTAATAAACATTTCATATTGTTATAATTATTACCTTGTGTTAACAGCGCTGAACCGTCGGGACGACTTAAAACACCTAATTTAGCACTAATTTTACTCATTTTAATATTAGCATTTACTATTTCACTTACAATGGTAATACTTTCTACTGATTTTTGAAAGCATTAGTAAAGTGAGGTTAGAAATCTTTGCGCCTGCGAATTCAGAACAGTTTAATAATTTGTCATAATTGATACGCCTTACATACAGTTCATTTATACTAATACTCATTTATCCTAATAAACATTTTTACCATCATACAGAGCGTTCAAAAAATAAATATATGTATAGGTAAGTAAGGATCACAGATTCCAATTTATTATTAATATATAAAGACGCCTGGAAAATTTGACATTTTTACATATAATAATTATCAAAACCATATACGAGTTTTAAATGCTGTTACATAGGGATTATTAACAGTAGTACCCGGTTAAACGTTTTTTTCTTATATCTGAAAACCGAAGCTTTTATAATTGAAATATTCGTATTACTTCCCGACTTGATTCGGCTAATCCAACTGCTTGGATACCAAATAATTCGATTAGTCCTAATAATCTACTTCGAAGAACTGCACCGCTAAAGTATTCGGTTATAGAACATTGGCTTACAGATTTGCTCTACCAATCCAATATTGGATACAAAATGGTGGAATGTGACTTGTTTTTCGGTTTTTATAAGTGGCGGCTCGTACCATAGAACCGGGTAACTCGGAACACAACTTCCTTGGTCAGAGAATATTAAGAGACACAGAGCAGAGGTGTCAGCGGAAGTTATTTAACCTACTTTGATAATGAAGAAATCTCTTTAAATAAGTATCTCCTGAAGCTATTGTTAACGATGAAAGCAATTTCGTGGACGATCCCGGCAAGTCTAAAGTGTTAGTAAGAAGGGGAACGAAACATCCCGAAAGGTGTTTAGATAGTTCGAAAATGAGCACAACAACTATGTTTGCATGTAGCCTAGTGGAGTTTTACTTGCACCTTATGTAATTTATAAAGCAGAACACCTCTACGATTCGTGGACGGAGAGAGGTCCTAAGGGTACTTATTATAATAGGACAAAATCTGGATGGATGGATAGCAAAGTTTTTGAGGACTGAGGACTTCATAGCAATTATTTTGCCATATATAAAACAGTTACCTACCTTCAGGACCTAAAGCTGTCATTGGTGAACCTGTCAAGCCATATATCCGAAAGTGTCATTAAAGAATGTGAAAGAACCAACATTAGATTTATTCTTCTTCCTGCAAACAGCACCCACTTATGTCAACCTTTAGACGTAAGTGTATTCCGAGCAGTAAAAGCTGCATGGCGTAAAAAACTTTGAAAATGGAAGCTATCAAACAGAGGATGCATCCCCAAATCACAATTTCCAGCTTTATTGAAGGAAACCTTAGACTTTTCGCAGGAGAAAATTAAAACTATTATCGAATCTGGTTTTCGTGCCACGGGGATCCATCCCTTAAACAAAAATGAAGTGCTCAAGAAACTCCCGGGAAGCAACATCATCAGCAATGCCACTGAGTCATCTTTAACCGAAGCGTTGAAGGAACAGTTGATTACTATGCGTTATGGGAAGGAGAAACCGCCAGAAAAAAAGAAAAAACGTTTGCAAACTGAACCAGGCAATGAGAAGTTCTGAACGTATTTGAAGATACTCAGACCTACGAATTCACATTTCTTAGCCCTTGCATCTTTCTAAAACAACGTTCATATATCCAGTTGTACAAGATGTGGATATTGTAAACAAAAAACAAATTTGTGAGCATCTGCATAATGCAAATAAAGTTGGATCTAAAGTTTCCCTTGATAAACCTGTAAATATTTAGTTATAGTTAACCTATGTATCAGAATAAAATACTTTATTTACTAAATATATCATTTTTCCATAATAAATGTGTTCTAAAAGGTTTCCTTAATTTTTAAAAATTTAAAAAACTGTTCCAAATTACTTTATACCGTGTTAACTTGTAACAAACATGAAATATAAATTGGTGTTCCAATTTTGCAGTTTTGCGGGTAACTTGGAACCCTACACTTTTTTTTAAATATGGGCTATGTGGCTTCTTTTCTCATCGGTCAATACTCATGTCGTTAGTTTCCAGTACCATACATAGGGCAGTGAGTGTTAAAAAAAATTACTTGCAAAGCTACGTTAATTTGAACATGAAAAGTGTTTCAAGTTACCCGGTTCTACGGTATATAAGCACTGTGGCACCCCCACCAAAGAAAAAATAAAAGACCCTATTTTGTTTGTTTAAAAATAATAACAGCCGAAGCATTGCATAAATACAATATAAGAATGTTAAAGATATAGGTAGTTTGCGTTTGGACATCGTGAATAAACAATTAAACGCTCTAGATTATGAAACAAATGCACAGGCAGGCAATGCAGCTTATTATAGTCAATTAGTCTTGGTTAGATTTGCCAAGATTCGTTGCCGACAAGTAAAGGCAACATTTTACAGCTCTGGCGCTAGTTGTAGACTGATTGTTTTAAAAGTAAAAATCACAGACAAAAAAATGGAATCGCTAAAATAAAGTGGCACCATTTTGTAAAGTACATACCTATGTATTTTAAACTTTCTTAAATTGTTATAGCGTGATAATGTGTTTAATGTAAGGCATGTTAAATAATGGTCGGTAATCATTTAATTTTGGGGTAAGGTTATGTCCTTATCAATTTGCTGAATAATTATAGTACCTAACAAATTTGTATATACAATAATAGTAATTTTGATTAGGAATCCTTGAAGATCATCCGTGTAGACAAGAAATGATTGAGGGTTTGGTACCACTACAGTCTTACGCCAATGCTTACCACTTTTGTAACATTGTTTGATGGTTATATTTACCATTCTGGCATCTATGAACTTCGATTCGGTTAGACCTTAGAATGCCTGCTGCAGTTCTATTTTAAAATCCCAGTTTATTTAAGAAATAACAGTTAAAATTTTGATGAATTAGTTCCTTTTGAGAATCCCGAATAGCCCAGTGGCAAGAGGGCTAGGATCGCAATGCGAAGTCTTCGGTTCGAACCTTGAGATAGGCAGAAATTTTTCTGTAATTCCTAAGGTCGGTATCGAGCTCGGTAATCCATTCGACGTTGGGTTACAATTAACAGCGCTTCTCGTAACCACCGGCTGACCAGGAGAAGTAACAAGGCTACACACAACATCATACACACAATTAACACAAATGTGAAAATGGATAGAGCGAATGTAGTTGAGGAGAGCAGGAGGATCGTGATGCAAGTCCAAATGGGACCCATCACCTTCAATTAATCCCGAATGTATGAATGGCAACCTCGACACCGTAAGGTAAAAGAGGAATTGATAAAGAAAGAAGAAAGAAAGAAAGTTTCTTTTGAAGGATTTTTAGGGTTTCTTCCCAAGTAAAAAATTATGTAGTAAAACTTTCTAAGCTGAGACGATATATATGAAATTTACAGTTTTATATAAAATGGTGAGGCTCTACGCCCCATGAAGGGGTTTGGCCTGCAAGGCGGAAAGTTAAGCGTTTCCGTATCCTTGCTCTCACACCCGGTTATCGCGTGCCAAATTAATTACACCTGGTGAACACCACACATAGACAACCGCATTATTATTCCTTGTTCATTCGAACGCAGGTACCCAATTATTTAAAGTTTGATCATTATCGAAATAATTTAAGGGCATATGAAACATACAATTTCATTCAAATTCATTAAATATAAACACGCGGTTAAAATATTTATTTATAATTTTTTACAATTTTAAAGATGGGAATTTGGTGGGAGGTGTAGACGAGAAATTGGAAATCTATAAGACATTTTGAAAGGGTACTAAATCCAGAAGAAAGGGACTAAGAGATACAACATATAGGAGAAGAGAACAGTCAGAGTAGTGGGGATGAGCTTCCAAGTAGGAATAAGATTGTAAACATATAAACAAACCTAAATAGGACATTATATCACAGCAGTTTTTAAGCAAAGATGGGGAAATGCTACAGGGAGAAATAGTGAAATTAATACAACAAATATGGAAACAATAGAAAATACCTTAACAATGGCCAGAAGCCATTTTATACCCTATTCACAAAAAATGGAAACAACACTGACGGACCTACTTAAAAAAAATTACATGTTTAAGCTTTACAAATCGAAGTAATAAAAGCATATGCATTACATGTAGTTGTACTGGATGAAACTTTTTGATCAGGAATGTGGAAACTACAGGAGATAGCCTTTTAAGACATGACATATAAGGTTTTCATAATATTCATCACAGAGCGAATTGAAGATACGACGAACAGCATTTTAGATGAATTCCAAGCAGGTTTTAGGCTAAATATGGCCAATCACATTTTCTACATGAAACAGATCCTTGCGAGCTCCTGCAAGTTTAATTGGTTCTAATTTATAATGTTTATTTATTTCAAACTGGCATAAACTATATTAAATATTGATCTTGGTCAGAATCATTCTGAGTGATACAAAATGTAAAGTGGTATTTGAAGGAATGATTTTAAAGTTAATAGGAGACTGCGACAGGGAGATCCACTATAGCCGAATTTCTTCAATCTAGTACTTGAGAAACTAATAGGAGAAAGCAATATACATAGGAAGGGCATGGTATACAGTCGTAAACATCAATATATATCCTACGCCATCCTATGGTCTGGTGATCTTTACCCGAAAATCAAGGAAATTAAAACAAGTGAGCCACAGTTTAGAAATCGAAGCTAATGAGTTTAGGTTGGAATAAATGAATGGAAGACCAAATATATGGAGATGAGACGAAACAACAATCAAGTTGGGCAAGCCTTTAGCCCTTAGGGTAACATCTGGAGGAGGAAAGCTGTACACAGTTTCAAAATAGTGAACAGTTCTAAGTATTTTGGTGTAAATTTAACAAATAAGAATGAAGAAAAAGAGGAAGTTAATACCAAACTGACCAAGGGAAGTAAAAGTGCTGGAGCAATAATGAACATGCTGAAACCAAAAAAAGTATAGTACAAAGGGAGCTTTTTATGTTATCTACCTGAATGTAGGAATAATATTTTTTGGACACATTCTTTTACATGTATTTTGTGCTCATAGTATCAGTAAAGCTGTTTTCTAAATATTTTGGTTACGAGCCCCCTTGGGTAATAAATTATGTTTATGGGTACGACTTTCCAAGAACCGAGACACGTCGCAGCAGAGTACTGTTTGTAAGCTTTAGGAAAATTAGGGCAGCGGGCGCGGGGCCACGGAATTGGTGGCTCATGTACGGGGTTCAGAGTTCGCGCGTGCCAGAAGTGAATTAAGTAAATGTGTGTGGCTTAGTGGATAAATGCACTGAAGTGATTTATGTCTATGTATTGTCTACCTGTAAGGTAGTGGGATTGACCGAGATGAGATGAGTAGTTGTTTATTGAAGCTATAGATAATGCTTTGCTTATGTAGTATTTTGAGGCAGTAGGTACTGTTAATAATTGTAATTACTGTGTTATTATGAATTGAGGTCTGTGGTACCAATGCTTGGAGAAGCCAGTGAGCTCCCCAAGGTTCCTGGGGGTTGTGTACCCGCGCAGGATGTCCGTGTTAAGCTGCTTAATTGCTTGGCGAGCCGTGATTAGGCTTAATCACGGCTTGACCTCGATCTGGTTGACCAGCCAGTGATCTCTGCATTGCACTTTGCAGAGTGGCCTGTGGAGAGCCTGTCTCCCACTCTTTACCTTGTGATTACGTTAGCGGCTGGCGGAGGCCGTTTGGTGATCACAATGACATGGGTGCGCCCATTGACCGGTGGTAACATTCGGTTGCCCGGTACCCGTTACAGATTAGGTATATACATTAATCGAGAACGCCTCATCCTGAACGAGAACTACTGGAGACGGTCTTGTCACAGCACCAAAGGCGAGCTACTACAATTAACGATTACACACTTTTTCCAACGTTTTTCTAATAACACTATGCTTTCGAAAAACACTTCTTTTGATAACTCTGCAAAATACTCCATAGAATTTTTCAGTCCTCATTCGACAAAAAGCGACGCCCTCTCAAGTGTTTTTTGGGTTTTGGAAAGAGGTAATAGTCACAGAGGGCAAGGTCAGGACTGTACGGTGCATGTTGTAATTCCTCAAAGCCACATTCATCATTTGCTTCTTTAACGATTCGTTCTTTATGCATCCCTGTCTCTCTTGCAATAACTGAAACTGTCACTCGGCGATCAGTCAACACCAAATCTTCAACTTTCTTTACGGGCTCATGTGTTCGTGCTTCAAGAGGTTTTCCGCACTTCGGGTCATCCTGAATGGACTCCCTGCCCCATTTGAATACACCAAAATTTAACTTGAAAATAGAACGGGATATTTTCCCCATACACAGCCACACCTTTCTCTCATGGATATTCTTTGGATTTGTTGTGTGCTACGAACTGGCCCGTTAAATACTTAACACCTTCGTTGCACACGTTCTTCAGTCGGGTTACTTTATTGCAGCCCAGCAATTAGAGGATTGAATTAATAAACTCGATCCATCTTATTTGTACAATTTATTTACATAATATACACATCTTGTAACTATAATTCGGATGTACATAGCTTCGTTGATGATCCTAATTCAACTGCCACTACTTTTACCTTTAGTATAAAAGAAAACTTAGCTTCCTAACAAAATTGGCAGGGTTGACAACAAGCTGCCACCCTATTGGTTAACATAATCGCCTTTGGTTTTACCGCCAGGCAGGATATACGTGCTATAATGCAAATCTTACAGCTTAACTAATACATGTGTGAATGTAATATAATACTTTAATGCTAGGAGGTCAATAAGTTAAGAGGGTTGTACCAACGCTTGGGTTAGGGTAATTCAATAGGACAGTCGGCATTTCTAATACCGTGAGAAGTTTCAAGTCTTAATTATTGAATAAAATCATTCACCTATTTAATAACCTAAATTCCCAAAACCCAATGAGGCATATTACAACAGATTTCTTTCGATAGAAATTTTATGACGTTTTTGTGTTCAAGTTTTAAATTACTCATTTTTGCACCTCTAACTCTATACAGAAATGACAAATCTTAAGGGAGTGGTATCAAACTTGGAGGATAAACTCTAAAATGTCACAGAGACTTGACGTAGGTAATAATATTATCACAATAGCATTTTGTTTCCATAGCTAGGCAGATAACATAAAAAACTACCCCCGTAGTTGCTTGCTTGCTTTGAAAGAGCGAGATCTAGGACGCGGTTTTCGAAGCATCTCTATGCACTTAGGTCACATTTGGCCCATTGTACACGTAGTTAAAATAGGGATTCATAGAATACTTATACAGTGCTTTCGTAAAGTAGTGGATAAATTCGATAAAACATTTTAGAAGGGTTTTCACAGAAAATCTTCGGACCCGTCAACCTTACTTTTTATGAGTGCATCTTTCCTGATAATTGTCATTTTTCGATCGTCTTTTGTTTTCGCACTATGACGTCATCGACAATTTTTTTAAATGGCATCCCATACTTTTGTTCGCGGCTTTGAATACAGCACATTTTTCCGAGTACGACATTGTCAAAAACGTATGCCATTGAAGAGGAAAGTTTTCGAAATAATCAGTCCCAAAGTTTCAAAATTGTATGGTAAAGTGATTAGAGTAGACCAATAATAATTTTCATGGAGGTGCTGGAAAAAAAAGACATCAACATATTTAACGCTCAAACCCGTCAAATTTTATTATAATTTGCGCATTTTTTAAAGTAGGATTATACATACAGGGCGTTAACAAAAAAAATTATGCGGAAGTTCAAGCAAAATATAATTTTCCGCCTAATCGCATTTGGAATATCGACGAAACTGGAGTCACAACCATTCACAGGCTCCTAAAATTATTGCCGAAACAGGGACAAAAGGAGTGGGCCAGTGCCTTTCAGCTAAAAGGGGCATAGTAGTTACAATGTGCGGCTTCATTTCTGCTGTGGGCAATACAACTCCTCCAGCATATGTATTCCCTCGTGTACGTATGAAAGAGCAGTTTATGTATGGTTCAGTTTCTGGGGCAATAGGCTTTGCCGAGAAGTCAGGGTGGATGTCTTCAAAAATTGTTCTCCAGTTATTGGAGCATATTCAAAAACATACTGGTTGTGGTCCAGCAAATCCAATTCTCTTGTTGCTCGATAACCACGAAACACACATCACTCGAGGCCATAGACTATTCTCGTGAGAATGGTGTAGTTCTACTATCATTTCCACCACATTGCACCCACAAGATGCAAACCCTTGACAGGGGCATTTATGGGCCTTTTAAGACCAGATGTAAGGCTGCCTTTAATGACTTTGATTTCAAATCCTGGAAAACCAATTGGAATTTATGAGATCGCTAAACTCACTGCAGATCCTTATTTGCAAAGTTTTACATCTAAAAACATCATAAGCAGCTTCTCCAGTACCGGCTTATGGCCTATTAATTCCATGATTTTTAATGATGACGATTTCATGGGGTCGTTCGCCACAAATCGGGCAGATCCTGAAATTAGAATGAAGAGTGTGAACTGTCATCAACTTCTATTACACCGAACGATTCGTTTACTCCGTCCATCAGCATGAGCACTAGCAATGTGGCCGATTCTGCAATTGACGAAGTGACTATGATTGTAACAACTTTGTTAAATGACATAGTAAATCACATTACAAAATCGAAAATTAAATATTATCCGTCGACATCATCCGACTATTACCAAAGGCAGCCCCCAGAAAAACAAATGGAAAGTCTCGACTAGGTAAATCCAGAATTGATACGAGCACACCGGAGAAGGAAGGAATTCAAGAATTGGAAACAACGAGAAAACAAATATTGGAGAAAAAAAAACACGAAAAGAAAAGTATTACAAAGCGAATGTGAAGTGAAGAAAAAAGTTATAAAAGTTGGAGAGAAGGGCAAAGGGAAGGCACCAAGAAAAAGTTGAAAAAAATAGAAAGTGACTCCTCAGATTCTGATATGGATTTACCAGAGAATATTGTTCACGATACAAAATTTTTGACGATCTGCCCGATTCTCTGGACGAGTTTCAAGACAATGACGATGTGCTCATGCTATTGGATGACGACGTAATCCATTCTAATGATTATTTGCTTGTCAAATACCCGACCAACAAAAGGACATTTCATTACATCGGCAGAGTGGAATCTTGCAATAATAATGACTCTTACGTCTTAAATTTTTTTTGAGAAAGTGTAAAAGCGGTTAGTGGCGGGGATGGCTCAGTGGTAGAGAGCCAAGCTTTAGATGTCATAGCCCAAACGCTTCCCGGTTCGAATCTCCCCAGGGTCGGAAATATTTCTAATTCCCTGGTTGGTCGGTACTGGGTCCCGGTCTCCATTTGCCATTGGGGATCAAATTAATAGCACTCCTCGAATTGCGGTCGCATTAGAGGAGTAAGAAGACCATAAACAAAAACATTCACACACAACAGCAGGTTAAGCATGGTTACGCACCAACACGGTAACCTGCAGCGTCGGGCCCTGTTGTGCATTGCACAAACTAATTTAGCCTTGTCTCACACCAAAAAAACGATGGCCTCTAAGGCCTGTGAAAGCTTTATATATAATAATAAAAGCGGTTTCCGCTTTCCGGACTTGCAAGATTATTCGACTGTTTCCAGAGAAGATACAGTCTGGAAAATACCTAATTCCGAGGCAGCACCAGGACCTTCCACGATGTGGGTTTTCTTCAATCATCCTTAAATGTTAGAAAGCCACTCAACCAAGACCAATTGTTCCTAATATGGTAAGAAGTGGAGTGTCTTATCTTATGCCAAAGGCACACAACATAAATTAGTAGAGCCAGCACCTCTCCCATCGACATCTGAACCATCTATGATGCAGCTTATGCAGAATATGATGAAAACACTGGATCGAGTCAATGCGAGACTCGACAAATTAGAAGCCAGGAACACTGAGCTATAGGTACCCAAGGCAAAGTAAGTTAATGGATAAACAGACTTACATATTGCTGCCTGGAATGCCAATGGCATTTTAAACAAAAAACACGACCTTGAAGTCTTCTTAAACACACAATACATAGATGTCTGCCTCATTTCCGAGACACACATGACAAATCAATGTTACCTTAAAATAAGAGGATACAAAACATATCACACTATCCACCCAGACAACCAAGCCAAGGGTGGTAGTGCAATCGTAATAAGAGAAACAATCAATCACTTTGAAGAATGTCACCTGCAAAGAGAGGATATTCAATTAACAGTAGTTGGAGTCATGTCAACAAAACAAAAGGTGAGAATCGGTGCTGTCTACTGTCCGCCAAGACATAACCTTAAAAAGGAAGACTACCTGACTCTCCTGAAACGCTTAGGAGAAAGATTCATTGTTGGGGGGATTTCAACTCTAAACATATAGACTGGGGATCCAGGTTAACAACAACCAAAGGAAAAGAATTAAGGAAAGCAGTTCCAGAAATGAATTGCAATCCTCACTCAATAGGTAAGCCTACCTACTGGCCTACGGATATTGATAAAATCCCTGACCTACTTGACTTTTTTATCACGAGAAAGGTATCACCCAACTTCATAGAAGTTGAAGAGAGTTTTGACTTGGACTCTGATCATTCAGCCGTCATATTAACACTGAGTGAAAAGATAATAAAAAGGGTAGCTAAAACCACCCTCACTAACAAAACTACTGACTGGGTAAGCTTTAAGATTGACCTTCAGAACAATATCAACCTGAATATCAGCCTTTGAACGACTGAACAACTAGAAAAA
>JABXWE010048732.1:0-17679 GCA_014611495.1 Limonius californicus
TATACCTTACACCTAACGCTATAAAAGGTTTTTTGATTATCCTATATAATTTATAAAATGAACCCAAAAGACGACTCTGGTAAATATATTTCAGTTCCAAATGTCGGTGTATATTTGAGAAAACTATTCAAATGATCAATAATACATATATTTTTAGTAATTTCTGTAACATAAAAACACTTTTAAAACCCTATTCAACGCAAGGTAGGACTGCGATTTGCTAAAATTAGACCTTTACAAATTACACTGTTAGCAGTGTAATTCTATATACATAGGCCAGACAATTAGAAATGTTGGTACCAGATACACAGAATATAAGAGTTCATAAAAATACAAATACCCAGAGGAATCTATTGCTGTGAGCTAGCTTTATTTATTTTTTATTTCTTAATTTGTTTGTTTAATTACTTAAGCTTGAGCATGAGATAAAATGAATTACTAGTCGGAGCAAATATAAAGTAATAAAGCTATATATTGGGCGTCTATTAACATCAAAACTGTAATGAGGATAACGCACTCTATCTGAGAATCCAATAATAAATAAATCAATCTATAAATTCTTAAACCAACACATAAACCAAATAAGTTTTGTACCAACCAATATGAGATCATCTCAGGCTCACTGTTATAATTGGAGCAAACTGTGTAGACTCAAACACTAAGGACAAGGTGTACACACAAAAGGCACAGGAAATGCAAGAGAATTTGAACATTCAGGAATTATATAGTAAAATTCAAAACAGATTATCAGTGCTTCCTTTTCTACAAAACAAAGTGATTAATAATAAACAACTTTTAGCAAATAAATATCACTTCTTTAGACTTTATAACATTGGCTTTTTCAATTATAAACCCACCTTGTTTACTCTTGCATGAAAGAATGTAAACTTGGCCTTGAAGGATTCTACGGAATCTCGAATTTTAAAACTTCTCACGTAGGCGCGAACCTCGGTCTTGTGATACATGGACAAGGTTACAAAAGATGACGACAGCATCTCATATTCCATAAATGCGTTCGAAAAAATGGATCGTTTTGTATTAATTTAAACTTTACCAACCAGTAAGTAGATCGTTTTTCCATTAATTTCGTTCAATGGAGTGATCCATAAAATTGTTCGTAGAGCTTGTACTGTTAATAATAATATTATAACTTCCAAATTCGACTTTATCTTTCATACACTTTAGTGATGGAGTTTCTTCTTAATGTCAATGAAACGAAGCACTTTTATTTAAATTATGTTATTAATATTGACTTATTTTTAGTTACATCTTGCAGATGTGAAGTTATAATCGGAAGACATTGACATTTATGCTTTGTTGTCCAATCCATAAACAAAAAACGGGTGAGAAAATAATCGACAATCAAGGGATGCTTACTCCATTCTGCAGCGAAATTCTTATTTTGTTAAATTTACCCAAAATCGCGGCCGTACGTCGAAGATGTACCCAAATATTAACACTTTTTATTACTACAAACATATATATAGTTACACAAATTTACATACTATGTGGGGCTTCAGAAAAGCGTCCTTTCAGCTTGGTGGTAAATAAGCAACTCTCAACTTTTATTTGTAAATCTCCACTTATCTTTATTCGGTGCCAAGGCAACGGCGTGGAAAAATGAAACATGGATGCGCACCACATACAATTAGCCAATCAGGGGTAAGCATAAATTGACCAAAATATTTGTAAATTACAATAACATTCTTATAAATAAATTATCATCAAAATGAAAAACACTACTGTGTGACACATTAAAAAATGCAGATTTTGATACCTCACTAAGTTATACTTTTGAAAATGCACTTACAACTTTACAAATATGTTTTCATTAATTTTTAAATAAATTCATAACGAGTAGATCAAATTATTATCAAAATTAGCTTATAGCTTCGTTACATACACTATCACATCTATAAACATATTTTCCACGACAGAAAAGTTAATGTCAAAATTAGAAAATAAAATGTAACTGTTAAATTGATTACAATTTTACTCATATTTTCATAATTACATCTCAAAAATGCACAAATAAGACTGAAAACTTTCTTTTCTTCTACACCTTTATCAACACGTCTGTGATCAATTAAAACAACCTGAGGACCTAGAATCCAAGTTTATACAGCATTACGATGCCAAACCAACATTGATCCAAATGTGGTTAAACAATCTATTTCTGCACAGTGTAGCAAAATATGGCTTTTGTAGATTTAGAAATAAGTTGAGCTATCTCCATTAGAGGTCTATGTAACACACACTATATATGCTAAACACTAGTTAAAACACAACTGTGCATTAACATCAAATAATAGGTATAATAACATAATAACAACAAGTATACTAAAACGTTATAAATAACCTCTAGACGGGCATCTTTATTTAGACTAATAATAATCAATACACTGTAAGTATCTGTTGTAGAGATTAGGTAAGTTTTAAGATATACCCCTAGATAACTTAAAATATATACCCTTTATAAATGATAATATAATGAAGATTTCTAAATCACAAAACGTCAAACAAATTAGTCTTACCAAAAGAAAACGAAAATAAAATGTACTAGCAAACATTAAATAAAAACCAAATATTTATTTATAAATAAATATGTGTTGCGGAGATACAGCAAAAGTAAAATGAGTGGAACAGATTTAAAGCAAGAAAGTCTCCATTAAGAATTACAAAAAATAAATTTCCTCTCGGGCTTCTACAGGCTTTTAACATTTATAAGCACTATAAAAGTTCCAGTTTCCAGTTCAGCGACTACTATAAAATTTACATGCATGATTAATTATTTTATAATTAATTGAACATTAATCAGACATTTTATTAAAACTGAACTCTTCGTGTGCTCTTAATGCCCATATATTTTCATAACGTCCAAAGTGATAAAAGATAAATTGAGAATACCAGTTCAGCGTTTATTTAAAGCAAATAAATAAATTAACTTGCAATGGTTAATTTAAGCCGCAAGCTTATTATAAATAGTACTGCAAGATGACATGTTGCTCTGCCAATTCCTGGTATTTACATAAAAAAATCGTAATTACAGTCGATAACCTCTAAGATGGAAGCAAATTGCCATGTTTATCGTGGCTTTATAAACAAAACGGTTTTGTTAAACATTTAGAACATGGTTCTAGCAACGGACTCATCCGTTATCTTTACGACTATTAAACTTGACTTCTGTTGACGACGAATGGAAAACGAAACTACTTTCGATCCATTAATTAAACTTATCTTCGTAAGAACCATCGGAAATTAAGACAGTTATTGTATTTACGACTCAGATAGTGTTAATTGTTGGAATATAACGTCAATGGTCAAATTAAGAGTCAACTCCCATATACTAAGTGCATTGATGCCATAAAAATTATTCAAATACTTTATCAATATTATTTGTTTTATTTTTATTTGAATTTATTACACTTTGCGTGTATGTAGGAAAAGTATAATAATATACATTTCAAATACAGGGAATTTGAACTAAAGTGGAAATCGAAAGTCATGTCTTAGATTATTACCACAATACATTGCATGTAATTAAATAAACTTCATGGGAAATTAATATACAGCATGTACCAAGTAAAACAGTCCGCCCTGAATGATTGTGTAATTGATCAAATTTGAATAAATCGGCGAGACCAGTCAATAATAGTTTGAAGGGGGACATCTGCTACCATGTAAGTCATCTACTCTACTTCATCCCTCTAGTAAGCTCTGAGAAAATAGTAAAAAAGAATTGCTACAATAGAATTTGGAGTAAAGTTTAAGAGCAAATAAACTTTCAGCTATTTTATTTTGCACAACGCTTAAATGCAAAGTAATTTTTTTTATTCGTTGAGTTTAGAAATGTTATAAAGGTAGATATCCAGAAAATAACCAGGGAAGGAGCGAAAGCTAGTTCGCCTAAAGTTGAATCCCATTAAAGTGAGGTTAGGTTAGTTCAAAGTTGCTTCAGGTTAAGTTAAAGTTAGACTACTCCACCGAGGCCCCAACCTAATCTAACCTAACCTAGCCCAATCCTAAATAACCTTTTTTTCGGCAGGGGAAGAAGCGAAAGCTAGTTCGCCTAAAGTTGAATCCCATTTAAATGAGGTTAGGTTAGTTCAGAGTTGCTTCAGGTTAAGCTAAAGTTAGACTACTTCATCCATCTAGTAAGCTCTGAGAAAATAGTAAAAAAGAATTGCTACAATAGTATTTGAAGTAAAGTTTAAGAGCAAATAAACTTTCAGCGATTTTATTTTGCAAAATACAATACAATATTTTTTATTCGTTGCGTTTAGAAATGTTATAAAGGTAGATACCTATCCAGAAAATAACCAGGGAAGAAGCGAAAGCTAGTTCGCCTAAAGTTGAATCCCATTAAAGTGAGGTTAGGTTAGTTCAAAGTTGCTTCAGGTTGTTAAAGTTAGACTACTCAATCGAGGCCCCAACCTAACCTAACCTAACCCAGCCCAAACCAAACTAACCTTTTTTTCGACAGGGGAAGAAGCGAAAGCTAGTTCGCCTAAAGTTGAATCCCATTAAAGTGAGGTTAGGTTAGTTCAGAGTTACTTCAGGTTAAGTTAAAGTTAGACTTCTCCACTAAGGTCCCAACCTAACCTTACCTAACCTAACCTAGCCCAACTCAAACTAACCTTTTTTTTTTTGGCAGGGAAGAAGCGAAAGCTAGTTCGCCTAAAGTTGAATCCCATTTAAGTGAGGTTAGGCTAGTTCTGAGTTGCTTCAGGTTAAGTTAAAATTAGACTACTCTACCGAGGCCCCAACCTAACCTAACCTAACCCAGCCCAACGCAAACTAACCTTTTTTTCGTCAGGGGAAAATCTTAAATAGACATGCATACCGGTACATTCATAGTGTTGGATTCTCACCGACTTGAAACCCCTGCCTCTTCACGCACGTAGACACCGGTATTACTTTGCCTTTGTCTTTCTTCTTGTTCCTTATTCGATAATATTTTCTTAATAAAGTTATCTCTCAATATCTGCCATTCGTCTTGCCACATGTATAGTGTGTTTTCTCTTTCTACTTTCCTACCTAGAACCCAACCTAACCTAGTCTAACTTAACCTTTTTTTTATCATTCATTCATACTATCAACCCCCTGCCGCCCCCCCGGAACCGCTTTTGCATTACTTCAGGAGGTGCGGGAGTCCTTTACACACTAAACATTCATGCAGAATACACCCTAAACTTAACTAAGCGAAATGCGGTCGTCCCAGCTAGGATTCGAACGCCCCAGCGGATCGACTACATTTTGCTGTACCTCGAGTGGCAACGCGTTCACGCACTGCTCTACCGCGGCCCCTAGTCTAACTTAACATAACAAAACCCGGCCTAACCCAACCTAACCTAACCTAGCCTAACCTGATGTAACCTAACATATCCCAACCTTAGTGAATGTACGAAATTTGTTGTATCAGGATATTTTTTATACGGAGATTTTTGTATGAGTGGTTTTTAAACAAGCGAGGTTAATGTCCGGGGGGTTTTTGTCTAGTGGGAATTATCCTGTTATGATATAGGTGTTTGGTAGTTTCTGAAAATACTAAAAACCGCAAATACAACTGAAATTATTAATTATATTTGTTAATTCTTTTACTATTCGTCTCTACCTTAAAATTTGAATACAAAGCAGAAATGTTTAATTTATAGAATAGTGTTTGGTTCCAGAAAAAGTTGGATATTATTCCAGTAGAATGTTTAATCTCGTTGCAAGTGATTGTTCCACTTCTTCTTTCTTACCCATCATTCATTTCACTACGTCTTCTATCTAATGTTCTTCTTACATACATCTATGCTTCTCTATATGTATACACCTAATATTGATCTTAAAACTTAATTATCTCTATTGTCCTTATTGTTAGCTTTATTGATTTTGTTTCTGCAGGTTTTCATATTTCCATGTTATACAGTTTGATAGTTTAGCTAAGCTTGTAACATAAGTTTTACAGGTTGTATTCATTGCTGGCTATCAATACCACGTCATTTGCGTAACACAATACATTGATGTTTTTAATTTTTCATATGGTAGCCTTCGCTATCCTTTAGTGCTTCTACAGACTTGTTCATGGTTACATTGAAGAGAAATGGTCTCAAGAAATCTCCTCTTAATAATATGACAAAGAAATATACAATTTTCTGAGTATTTTAAGCAATTGCAAATATTGAAGGAACCTTGTCGAACCAACTCTACATTTTTAGGCGCTGGTAATTCAATCAAAATTTGTAAACTCGTATCAGTTCTAAATTTTAAAATCATTTCTCTTGCTACAATACACGAAGTCATATTTGACTGTAATAATTAAAATACAGAAATTTCCAATTATGGAAACTCACATTTAAGTACGGAACTGAAATTTCACAACTTTATCACTGTATTCGCTAAAATGATAAAATAACCTGTAAGTTTCCAACAACAACAAATATTTAAGGATGAGTCTATACGAATATACTAAATCTGATTATTCCTAAGAATAACAAATATTTATGTATAGTTTAGAAATTTTCTAAACGTTTATATTCTTTGTTTTTAGTTGTTTTAAAAACATATCAAACTATGTATACAGTCTTTGGATAAGTAAATATACATTTGCAATTATTAATGTATGTGTGTTGCTACAGTCTAGCTAGTTTGTAAGGAAAATAAAAACTGGCAGTTCTGCAAACACAGTCGAACTCCCACATAATGAACACCATTTAACGATTTTCTAGGGTGGATCATAATTTTCAGACACAATTACATGTAAAAATACCTCGCTATTACGATATAAAGCCTCCATATTGTGATGTTTTTCTTTCATTTGATCAAAGTATGTATAAAGTCTACGGCCAAGCAAATATAGATTTACAGTTATTAATGTACGCATGAGTGTTGCAAAATAGCATGTAGTTATTTTGTAAGAAAAGTAAAATGCGGAGGTTTTGCAAATTCAGTCGAACTTCCATGTAGTGAACCCCAGTTTAATGATTTTTCGATATAATGATGTTCTTGGGTGGATCTTGACCTTCTGATACAATTACATGGAAAAAAACCCTCTCATTTATAATCTTTCTCTTTCATTTGACTAAAGTATGTATAAAGTCTATGACCAAGCAAACATAGATTTACAATTATTAATGTATGTGTTGTTACAATGTAGATTTTGTAAGAAAAATAATAGGTGGAGGTTTTGGAAATACTTTCGAACGCCCATATAGTGAACCCCAATTTAATGATTCTTCTATATAATGAAGCCCTTGAGTGGATCTTGACCTTCCAACACAATTACGTAGAAAAATAGCTCTCTATTATGATGTTTTTCTTTCATTTTATTAAGCTATGTATAAATTCTATGGCCAAGCAATTATAGATTTACAATTGTTAATGTATGTGTGGTGTTGCAATGTAGGTATTATAGAAGCAAAATAAAAACTGAAGCTTTTGGAAATACACTCGAGCTCCCGTATAGTGAAATCCCATTTAATAAATATTTCTACATAATAATATTCTGGTGTGGATCTTAACTTTCAGACACAATTGCCTGTAAAAATACCCCGCTACTATGATGTAAAGCCTCCATATTGTGATGTTTTTCTTTCAATTGATTAAAGTTCGCAGAAAGTATGTGCTCAAACAAATATAGATTTACAATTATTAATGTATGTGTGTTGTTACAATGTAGATATTTTGGAAGAAAAATAAAAACTGAAGCTTTTGGAAATACACTCGAGCTCCCATATAGTGAAATCCCATTTAATGATTATTTCTACATACTAATATTCTAGTGTGGATCTGAACTTTCAGACACAATTGCCTGTAAAAAATACCCCGCTGTTATGATGTAAAGCCTCCATATTGTGATGTTTTTCTCTCAATTGATTAAAGTTCGCAGAAAGTATGTGCTCAAGCAAATATAGATTACAATTATTAATGTATGTGTGTTGTTACAATGTAGATATTTTAGAATAAAAATAAAAACTGAAGCTTTTGGAAATAAACTCGAGCTCCCATTTAGTGAAATCCCATTTAATGATTATTTCTACATACTAATATTCTAGTGTGGATCTGAACTTTCAGACACAATTGCCTGTAAAAAATATCCCGCTATTATGATGTAAAGCTTCCATATTGTGATGTTTTTCTTTCAATTGATTAAAGTTCGCAGAAAGTACCTATGTGCTCAAGCAAATATAGATTTACAATTATTAATGTATGTGTGTTGTTACAACGTAGATATTTTGGAATAAAAATAAAAACTGAAGCTTTTGGGAATACACTAGAACTCCCATACTGTGAACCCCCATCTAGTAATTGTTTCTACATAATGATTTTCTTGCGAGAATCTTGAGCTTCAGACTCAATTACATGTAAAAATACCTCGCTATTATGATGTAAAGCCGCCATATTGTGATGTTTTTCTTTCAATTGATTAAAGTTGGCAGATAGTATGTGCTCAAGCAAATATAGATTTACAATTATTATAGTATGTATGTTGTTACAATGTAGATATTTTGGAAGAAAAATAAAAACTGTATCTTTTGTACACTAGAACTCCCGTGCAGTGAACCCCCATCTAGTAATTTTTTCTACATAATGATTTTCTTGCGAGGATCTTGACCTTCAGACTCAATTACATGTAAAAATACCTCGCTATTATGATGTAAAGCCTCCATATTGTGATGTTTTTCTTTCAATTGATTAAAGTTCGCAGAAAGTATCTGCTCAAGCAATTACAGTTATTAATGTATGTATGTTGTTACAATGTATATATTTTGGAAGTAAAATAAAAACTGTATCTTTTGGAAATACACTAGAACTCCCGTACAGTGAACCCCCATCTAGTAATTTTTTCTACATAATGATTTTCTTGTGAGAATTTTGACCTGCAGACTCAATTACATGTAAAAATACCTCGCTATTATGATGTAAAGCCTCCATATTGTGATGCTTGTCTTTCAATTGATTAAAGTTCGTAGAAAGTATGTGTTCAAGTAAATATCGATTTACAGTTATTAAAGTATGTATGTTGTTACATTGTATATATTTTGGAATAAAAATAAAAACTGAAGCTTTTGGAAACACACTAGAACTCATATACTGTGAACCCTCATTTAACAATTTTTTCTGTATAACAGATGTTCTAGCGTGGATCTTAACTTTCAGATACAATTACATGTAAAAATAGCTCTCGATTATGATGTAAAGCGTAGATATTGTGATGTATTTCTTTCATTTTATCAAACTATGTATAAAGTCTATGGCCAGGCAAATATTTACAATTATTAATGCAGGTCTGTTCCTACAATGCAGCTATTTTGTAAGAAATATGGAAACTGGAGGATTATGAGATTTTTGATATATTATGGAAATTTATGACTAAGAAAATATTATATATATTTACGTATGTTCAAGAAATGTGAATTTGAAATTTTTAAAATATCTAATCTTCTACACCACATTCAGAGCTATATCTTAATAACAAATATTTATAATGTTTATAATCAATTTCAATATTATCTACATGCAACTGTAATATGGCCTGAACATATCTTCATAGGTTGACTTTATAATAGATTTTAGTGGATGTATCTGTATAGGGTTTTTTAATAAATAATAAAATAGGTCTAACATACTTAAAAGTAGTGGTATACAGTTTCAGGAGAATGGCACAAGAGAAAACGAACACATTGCTAAAAAACTCAAATACACAAACAATTAAATTAATGTATATAAGAAACTATTGAACGATAAATATGCAGAGAGATATCACTAGCCAAACCATATTCTGTAATAATACACAAGTTTTGACATTTTTAAAGCAAATTTTTTTCTTTATTCAAACTAAATTGGTTTGTTGGTCTTTTATACCTCCTTCATTCTTTCATATATATTTAAAAAACAATAGACGCTACCACAATACCGTATTATTCCTATAATTTAGTTATCTACGTCGGGATTCTTAACCAACTAATCGGAAGCGCCGCCGTCCGAATCCAAACTTTTTCTCGAAGACTAATTGAGAAACAATTATTTATTCAGACTTAACGACCGGGTTCGAATCGTCCTGACCGTTGATTGGTAAACCGCCTCATCCATTATTGCTAATGACACTCTTAAGAACTCCCGAAGCCGGGACAATTACGTGAAATAATCAAGGAATTCCTAATTATTGTTCGCCTGCAGTTAAAAATGAAAAGTGCTAGGCACTCTTTGTTTTAGTTTTATAGGGGCGCGAGCAGTTTTAAATTGCATTTGACGTCCCGGGAGAATTAAAGAAGTAATTAGCGGTATTTTTCGCTTTGGCAATTATAATAGAACTTTTAGTTCGCGGCTAATTTGATATGAATTCAATTCAGGGTTCCTTAAAAATCGTTTGGTCAATTAAAAACAGCTGCGGGAATGATCACATAAAGCAAACAGAAGGAGTTCGCGTGTGTTATTCTTACAACCCCCGTGGCATTGTTATCAATAATCGTTGTTATCGTTGCGTGGGAGTTTGTTCCATAGTTAATAATAACAATAACTACATTTAGCGGGAAATTTACATCAAAGTATACGCAGCCCATTGATTTATTTATAGCGCCATGATAAAGGTGTGCGTGAGCAGGCGGATAATAAAAAATATGGCAAGGACCGTTATGATTAATGTGTACACTTGATTTTATGAAACAATCCTCTGCAAGGGCGTAAGCTGGCGCCCAAGCGCTGATGGGTGGCACTCAAGGTGGGCCTTTTAATGAAGAGGCCATCATCGTCGCGCGTGTCCAGCCACCCCAGCAGGCCGCTCACTTAGTGATTCACGACATCGCACATCTCAACACTTGCGGGAAAATAAGTTTTCCTTTTGTGGTTTCGTGTCTTACTCGTGTTATGAAATACGACAGCGGTCTAAAAATCCATTCTACGCTGCTTGCGTACCAAAATTTCCTTTGCTTCTTCGAAGGTTAGTGGACTCAGGGCTTGAGAAAAGCAAAAATTTATATTTTTCTTTTTGGTTTACATGACACCATGCTTAAGTTTTACTAAGATAATATTGTAACTAGACTAGCACTGTATACCACGCGTGTAAATACAAAATTCCATATACCATAAACCTGATAGTAAATCAAACATGTTCTAGTTAAAAAACAAAATGATGCCTGGCCATTGACAGTAATTACTACAAGCCAATTAATACTTTTGGAAATGTGTAATATAAACAATAACAATATTGATAATTGAAATTATACTTACACAGTCGAACTCCTAGATAGTGAACCCCATATAATAATGTTCTTGGAAAGATTTAATACCTCTAAACTATGATGTAAAACCTCCATGTTGTGATATTTTTCTTTCAAACTTTTACCATATCAGTCAGATAATGTGTTGAGCGGATTATACTGCTATCTCAAGTTTGTGCTTTTCCAAGAAACTTTGATACTGTTAGTAATAATAATATATATAATAATATAATAATAATAATATATTGCAATAAATTTGCAAACGGATTATAAATTGTTCAGAAATGTAATACTTAGAAGTTGTTATTGCCTTTCTACAGCTAATGAATAATACTGTTCTAATGATGCAATTAGGATAATCTTTGGATTTCACATCCCTTAACGTGCAGTTTATGTAGCTACCATTGTACATGCGTGTGTCAGTTGGTATCTTGGTGTTGAGCTAAGCATTCTTTAAAAGTGGAGAAACGAAGATGTCGTATTGGAGACAAGGTGTTAGAAGACATCGGTGAGAGTGTCAAACAACCAGATGTTTCCTTGAATTTTTAATTTACTCTTCTACAGGACAATATACTTTATTCCGTTTTATAATGAAAATATAACTTATTATGTTGCAGACTATGAAATATATCAAATTAATTTGGCATCTAAACATGAATTCTATAGTGACCTTTCTATATAGTAATTTTCTTTTGGTACTTTCCAACATCACTATGCGGGAGTTCGACTGTACATATTTACTACACTTCATCATCATCATCAGTGTCAGCCTTTTTGTGCCACTGTTGGGCATCGGCTTCTTCTCTGCCACGTGTTCCTCCTCAGCGCTAAGGTAGAAACACGGAGGACCTACATTTTAACGTCGAATCCGAACGGCAGAAATTCCAGAGAAGGTTTTTAGTATTAAGATCGCAAGACGGATTGGGAGATTGTGTGTGGTCGGTTGCATACAAGATTTTTATAAATCTCCATAGTTTCGAACCCAAGCCAGAATCGACGTTTTACACAGAAAGCGAGCGCTCTACCAACTGAGCTACCACCACTTACTTCAATTACGTATCATCTATCCCTCAAATCATTTACGTTCATCGTTCTCCGGCAGCGTGCGCGTTCCTGCTGTGTTAAATTTTTGTTATAAACTATTTTATTTGAAACCTGGTCTTTGTTTGGGGTTGCCTTCAACCTCTATTTAAAATTTCTCCTTATTTGATAGTAACTTTTAGTTTTGTACGATATGAGACTTTGTTTTCAACGGTTTCTTCTTCTTCTTAGAGTGTTTTATTTCCTACGAGACGTAGCGATCTTCTCTCCTATGCCACGGTTGCGCGTTTAGAGTGCCACAGACATAGAGGACCTACAGCTTAACGTGGGCTTCGAACCACGGGAAGTGTAAACACTTCTACTCCAGAGAAGATTTACTAGGCAGAATACCTCGATGTTCCGGTACTGGGAATTGAACCCAGGAGCATGAGCGAAGAAGTCTAACGCGCTAACATCTAGCCCACGGTCGCCGTTTTCAACTGTTTAAGTTACTTATACACTAATTTGAACATGTTTTACTTGTTATTAAATTGATACATCAATGCTTGTTATTGTTAATCTTGCTTATTTAAATGCGACAATGCCAGTTGGTCCTTTACAACAATTAGAAGATTTTAAGGCGCCTTACCTAATATAACCTCACTTTTTAGTAAGTCCCTTATGTTGTAACATGTGATCAATAAATTTTCAAATTAGGGAGAACTACGAAAATGGTTCCAATTAATAATTTATTCACCAGTCAAAATCTGTTTAATTCATGTGATAGCTTTAAAAACGAAAATTAATCTACATACAGATTTTGCAATTTAAGGCATTGGTATGTTATGGAGGTTTAAGCAAGTTGACGCACACATAATGTCGGTAATGTAACCTGATTGCCCTGTATATGGACCAATGATATCATTTGTACAATTAGTCAGGGGTTTATCACTCATAGCTAGCATTAATTACCTCAGCTTTCAATATTTGCTGATATTTTTGATTATTTAGTATTTTTATTAACTGAATATTCCCCGCAGTCAGATAACTAAAGAACGTAATCCGTAGGCGGTTCTATTTAGAAATGTGTCGTATGAACAATAGAGCAAGATTTTATGAGTTTCAAATCTAATATTAATAATTAAAGTTGTACTTCTATACACCGAGCGATAAAAAAGTTTTCAAATTAGGATTGGCTGCGGGTGCTACAAGGCATGTCGTAGCTGTCATCTTACGTACTGACCGTACCTTGTGTTCTGCAAAATAATCTGAATTGAAGTAGGTCCACCACCATTAATTTTTTTAACAGTCTGTACGTAACATTCAATTGTGAACGATTTTTGGTATTTGTTTATGGTTAATCTAATTTGAAAATATGTTATTGAATACACTTCAAACTTCTACCCCTTAAACCCTTTCAAGTTCATAGTTTCATGGCTGCTTGCTCGTTTTTGTTTTGTTAAATTTTTCTTATAAACAATGTTATTTGTTTGGGATTGTCTTCAATCTCAATATTACATTTTTGGCTATGCAGTATTACTTTTAACTTTTAGATTTAGACGCTTTGCTAATTTCCTGCTTGACTTTGTTTTATGGTTACAGCTGTTTATGTTATTTATACCCTAATTTTAACATGTTTCACGACAAGCCTTGTAGCACTCACAGTCAACCCTAATTTGAAAACTTTTTCATCGCTCAATATTACTAATTGATTTTGGTATATGGTTTTGTTTGTAGTATTTTGAAAATGAAATACAGGTTTTCAAAATATCGACCTTGGAATAATAGTTTTCCTAAATACTTCCCATAGAATATAGATACCCCAATTCAAATATATTCAACTAGCACGTAAGCCTATGTATATTTGGTTGGAAATTGTTAAAAAGGCAAGCATGGGATAAACCTCTAAATTTGTTTAAACTTTAATACCGTTTCCACATAATTATTTTGTTCTAGTCACTATATAACTGTTGTAATTGCTAACTATCTTCTTAAAATTCTACTAATTATATTCAAATAAGGCTTCTTAAAGCTTTACCCATCGATTTTTTTTAAAATGAAAATCATAAATTAGTAAATATATAGACCCATCTAGAACTAATTTTTATGGTATTGAGTATACAAATACTTCCGCTCCTATGAGACATTCAATCGCACTTTGAATTTCTTTAAAAACTGTAAAATGACACGACGGAAGAAACAATAAAAGTGATTGTGTTAAAATCATTTTTCACTGTATATGAAGGTGAAATCACCATAATAGTAAAATGTTATAAATCTTCTGTTATGCAAATTATTGGGAAATATGCTGAATTTATATAAATTGACGACAAACGGAGTATTGCGCGGCTGATGGAAGCCTCAGCGCGAGACCATGCTTTATTAAAAAGAACAAGCGTAGAAAATACAAATTCCACCCATTTATGTTTGGTCGTTGTTACTGATGTAAACGTGTTGTAAATCCTGCTTTGGTTTAGACTTAAGGTGGTAGGAGTCATGCAAAGTACTTTACGAAAAATCAAGTTTTTATAGATACTGTTCGACTTGGAAACGTTTCTGATGTCGGAAAATATTTCTATTTAAAGTAGTTAATAATTAACAGCAAAAAAACATTTTTTTTGTACTGGATAATGGAAATAGGTTCAGTGCAGAGTTTTCCGTTATTAACAACTTTATTACAAATCTGATTTAACACATACGATCACTGATACAAGGGCTAGGTAATGACAAATTACCAAGACTATTGTCTTTTTTATAAACGTGTAATTACATGTTTTATATAAACAAAGCAATATTTCAGAATAAAATGTGTTGTATCTTTTGTAATTTTCGTGGTAAGTGCTTAAAATTTTATTATACCCTGCAGCGAACTATTACTATTATAACAGTTTTTTTTTAATGCAATAATTCAAACAGGAACCAAATTGATTGCATTTACAATTAGTTACTTATTTTCAACTCAGTTCTAAAGACAAGAACAAGAAAGATAGAAAGAGATGAATGACGCACCTTAATGGAAGCTTCCAGGTAAACAATTTCGGATTAAGATAACAACCCTCCTTTAAAACCTTGCTAAGTTTATTATTCAGTTCTGTGTTGGCTGTGTATGACTATTGTAATTATCTGTGTTTGAAACGGTCTTCAAGTTACCTTTGTGAAAATGGGCAGAACGTACACCGCAACAAAAAAGCGCGGAAAGCGATCCGTTATAAAACGACTGCGCGACAAGCACGAAAAAGCGCTTAGGCTGTGCTTATCTGACGAATATGTGGAAGAAAATTGTCATGTTACATATTACAACAAGTAAGTACAAAAATTATCATTATATAGTTTACGGAAATTTTTTAAACTTTAATTAACACAGGTTATTTTATTAGTATTTAACTTCAAAAATTACCCTCAAAAACATGTCTAACTTTCGCTTCCGGTTTCGGATTTTTCTGAAAAGCTTATTTTGTCGATGAATAGTTTTGGAGTTTATTTACTGTCTTCTATTCTTGCCTTACTTCGTTGAAATTCATTATATTAATAAGTAAATAAAAGATTATTAATAATTTCAACAGGTTTTATTGGGGGCTTAATACCTATTTCGATATGCCATTTTTCTTTTGATAATGATACGTTAGCGTATCGAAATACGTATTAAGCCCCTAATAAAACCTATTGAAATTATTAATAATTTTTTATTTATTTATTAATAGTTTCGGAGTTGCTTGTGTCACACACACCCACCCACAGACAGGCATTTTTCTTTATAAAGTAATTTAATTTCTAGTTTGCCTAATGAGGACGTCGACTTACCACCTCTGGAAATAGAACGTTGCTCTCCTTCTCCTTTAGACGCAAAGCAATCTGGCGATCGCATTGTAAATATCACCTATTTTACAGAAGAGTGTAGAAAATTAGCACTACATGATATAAAGTGTACTATGGGTAAAATGGAGTACAAAACTGAGCGTAGGACCGGTATCGTTTCACGTTTTACTTATTACTGTAAAACATGTGAGAAAAATATAAAGATTTATTCCCATCCGCCAGAAACAACAACCGAAACTAATAAAATGTTTGTGTGGGGAACAAATTCAATTGGAATTGGATATTCCCAAGCAGAGGAATTTTTTGGCAGTATGAATATGCCCATTATGAGTAACAATTATTTTAGTAAAATTGAAAAAATGATGGGTGAAAATTGGGAAGAAGTTCTTCAGAAACAAATGTTGGAAGCAGGACAAGATGAAAACCGACAAGCTATCGAAGCGGGAGAAGCTGAGAACGGTATTCCATTCATAACAGTGATAATTGATGGTGGGTGGGCAAAACGATCCTATGGACACGGTTTTAGTTCATTATCAGGGGTAGCTGTTATAATAGGAAAAAGAACGGGGAAACTTCTGTTTTTAGGAATTCGCAACAAATTTTGTAGTATATGTTCTTCGGCCAAAGAAAAGGAAAACATAAAAACTCATACTTGCTACAAAAATTATAGTGGTGCTTCAACCGGTATGGAACAAGACATAATAATTGAAGGGTTCAACAACAGTGTCGAAGATCACGGTTTACATTATAAATATGTAGTTGGAGACGGCGATTCAAGTGTATATGCGCGTATTATTGAAAGGGTGACGTATGGACGTTTAGTTGTTAAACTTGAGTGCGCAAATCATGTTACCAGATGTTATACATCTCAATTACATAAAATTTCACTAAAGACAACACATGAAATTGAAACGAGAAAAATTTTAAAATCTCATATTGCACGATTAAGTATGGCAGTACGATCTGCAATTACAAACAACTCAAAAACAGGGGCAAGTGTACAACTTCGAGAAGATCTAAAGAACGGGCCGTATCATGTTTTTGGGGACCATTCAAATTGTCGAATAGAGTAGAGTAAAGTCGGCATACATGGAATAGACCGGGTATTATGGAATACCCGATATTTTCAAAACAGGAGGTTCCATCTGTTAAACGCTGATAATATTAGGATGGCCTTTTGCAATTTGAATCGCTGATATAAATATACTCGGCCGGTAAAATTGCATATCGTTGCAGAACGTGAGTTTGTGATTTTGACTTATTCGCAGTTTCTGCTGAGTGACAGTAATAAACGTATTGTGTCTGAAATTGTGAAAAATAAATTGTTCTTATACCAAGGTGAGTTTGTTAAAGTATAAATCAGTTTAACTATCGACAATTTAATCCAATATTTTTGTTAGAAAACATTTGCTAGGGGTTTTTGTTTACATTTACTAGGGCGGGTAATAGGGAATATTCCATATTTCCCGCCTACTTGCTATTCCATATTACTCGATATTTTTAATTTATAGCGAATATTTTTTACAGAAATTATGGCGACGTCTTTGCCGAAAAAAGAAAACAATGGTGTTCGGAAGACATGCAAAAAGCTTTAGAAGCAGTGAGAAATAAATGGTTGGGCTATTTGGCAGCGGCAAAA
>JABXWE010048733.1:0-11442 GCA_014611495.1 Limonius californicus
GTGACTTCTTCATATGGGGAGCGTTAAAAACAAAAGTATACGAGGTACATATTAATAATGCTGAACAACTGTGGGACAGAATTCAAAATGGTGTAAACGCACTACGAGAAAACGACGGTGTTTTAAGAAGGGTGCATTTTAATTTTTTACGTCGTGTTGACCTCTGCGTCAATGAAGGTGGAGGTCACATTGAACATTTGTTGTAAAAAAGTTTTATTTTTGTGTCTACGGCCAACTAAATTTTGTAATACAATTAAACCTGCAATAATAATATCGGTTATCAGTGTTTGAGTAAACATTTTTTTTTCTTCGAAACTAAGTATACGAATTACTGAGTTTTTACAAGAGTCAAAAAATGAAGCTAATGAATAAGTCTTCACCTTAAAAAAAACATAGAATCGTATTATCATCCTTAAAAAAAATTCTGAACAAATTTATCAGGGGGTGGGGGTGGTTTTAACCCTTCTCCAATTTTCTTTGGGTTTCTTTCGTTACTGAAAGTAGTGGCTTCCTTTGAAGTGCCCAGGTACCAAATTTCATTAAAATTGGTTCACAGTTTCTGAATAGCATACAAAAATGTGATTTTTTAAGTAAACTTTGAACTCCTCTCACGGGCAAACAGTACATTTTGGTATATGACAAAGTTGGGTCCAATCGACTTCTTTTGACCTCGAGAATACGTGGTAGCTCTATGTCCCAGGAGTTTTGGGACACCCTGTATTTGGCAGACCTCGTATAATTTAGTTAAAATTTTAATGTTTGTATCATTTAGTAACTTAATAACGCTACAGGGATTTTTTGTGCATTAACCTACTTTATTTTATAAAATCGTGTTAGAATTCTACTTTATCAACAGTCACACGACTATTTTAACAGTTTTCTCATAGATGTCACCGTAATTTAAACCTATTTGCGCATGCTTACAGGCGCTTGTTGTTTACCAACGGATGGTTGCTGGGACTCATCCCTGGTTAAGGTGTTGCCTATATTTGCACAGAAGTTTAGCAAAATTAATAGAATATTTTTTAATATCTAACTGAATTAATTCGTCACTGCGGGGAATGTACAAACAGACCAATGCATGTAGGTCAATAAAATACTTTTATTTAACGAGGTAAAATAATAAAAACGTATAAAGATGAATTCCGCTGGCAGTATCAAGTAACGTTGCTGTTTTATATGTAAAGCGATATCATCCACAGTTGTGAAAAAATAAAGTTTTTCGCAATTTAGCCCATTGCAGAAAAAATTGCTCTAAATGGCCCTTAAATTAGTTTTTTAATCTTACTGCTGTGAAGCAGGATATCCTAATTGGCATTTCACTGTTTCACAGTGTAAGACAGTCTCACTAAATACAACCCTTGAAGCAGAAGGAATAAATCCTACAAATTGACGACAGGTTAATAGATTGAATACACAGCATCAGTTTTTAGATTTTATTTAAAAAATCTTAAAGAACAAAGGCACACAAAACATTTGGTGGTTATGTATTTTACATTTCTGATATAAATCTTAATCTGGCTAGTTAATACCTTTACGATTGTATTTTATAAATCTGGCAGCTTTATATATTATAATTATATTGTTTGTTTATTTTTAAAATGAATGAACATGTAAATTTTTAATATCAAAAATTAGTTAACCTACAACAAGAAAAACTAAAACATTATGGTAAGATGAATATCAATCTTAGCAGTAATACTATTGAAAATACCAACTATAGCATAGATTCATATTTTTGTCTTAATATGAAGATAATTTTACCATAGTACCATGTCGATAGATTAATAGGACAAGGAATTTTAATGTTAATACCAAATATTGATTGAGGCACTATCTTAAATCACGCATCGGGCAATGAGAATGGTCATATCTACAGATCATATACCTATTTCCTATATATTTAACATTTTTGTAAAATGACCAGTCTAGTTTGAAAGTCTTGCACCATTAACAATACAAGCTTATATATCAAAAACTTTTGCAGCCTGTTGCACTGTTACTGTTTACTGTAATTTATACTAACGGCAATTTTTCTAATTTGGTTACTTAGTCTAATATGTACAGTTTGGCCTGAAACAGTTATTCAACATGAAAAATGCATTAACAGAGAAAATCTGCTTAGTCCATATAACTTTGTTCTGCTCAAGTACCATCTAAAGTCGGTACTTAAATTACGAATTTCTGTACATTAACAATAAATAAAATTGTTATTTCAACCATGCCTCTCAAGTACCTGTACAACTACTACAGTTTACAGACTAAAAAGTATACAAATAAAGGTGTTACACAATTACTGCTGTAATTTCCATACAACGTAATCTACAACTAAAATTTGAACCAATAATGTTAAATACGACAAATTAAATAATAAATTCTCTAATCAGAATAACAATACAAATTTCTTAAGCCTACCGTGCACAAAACCTCTTACAATTAATAGATAAGAAAACTAAACAATATGGGACGGTATTATAGTTGGTGAAAGACTTTCCATACATTTTGCATCAGAGATAAAAGTTTTTACTAAATACCAGTTCATGTAAAATAATTCTGAAAATATAGAGGTAAGCAATGGTTGCATAAACCAAATGCATATTTACTAATACTGATCAACAAATTCAGAAATACATGATGTTAAAAACAAATTGATGGTGAATTATTTTGGAAGCCATTCTATTGTGTAAGTATTATTTAAAGATCTAATGTCAATAGTGCCTGATGATGGAAGAATAGATATTTTATTACATTCTTAAAATAGTTGTATTATAAAAGGACATTATTTTAATAAGAAACCACCTATAAATCCGATAAAAGATTATACTCGTCAGTTATTGTCTTATGAAAAATGTATATTTTGTGATATAACAGTATAACATTGTTCCCAGCATCAATTTTTTTAACAAACTTAATAATA
The DNA here is from genome assembly GCA_014611495.1 of Limonius californicus. Lineage (NCBI taxonomy): Eukaryota > Metazoa > Arthropoda > Insecta > Coleoptera > Elateridae > Limonius > Limonius californicus. Next base: position 2,918 of record JABXWE010048733.1, read on the forward strand.
AGGTTATGTAACATTAATATATAGTAACCAAAACCAGTAGAAAATTTACCAAATCAATTAGGACAACTATTTTTTTTTTCACATGCTTACATTGTCTAAGTACTAAATTAAATGTTTTTAAATTCTTTTGCCTTGCAATTTTACAACTGTTAAAGTCCAAACCGTTCTACCAACTATTATAATGTAATCATGTCAGCGGAAATACCTAATCCACTTTTGGAGAACAATGAGTTTTACAAAACCATTTAACGATAATCTGAAAATTTTGACTTCACATCAGGAACATCTCAACAGCAATATTCACAATACTGATAATTTTATCGACAACTTGATTAAGCATACTCGAAGTCATTATAGCTTACATTAATTTCAAATTACTGCTGCAAAAAAACAAAAACATAAAGGACTGTTCGCTATTTTTACAAATTTAAATTAAAAAATAATTATAAATACTCTTATATAAACTTGTCCCTGTAACTATTCTATGGTTGAAAATTAAAGTATTTTTTATTTTAAATAGACGTCAATCCGTCTGAACTACCTCTGGAATTGCAGCAGTTCTTAAATAAATGTAAGACTCAACATCTAAAATTTACAAATTTAAACTTTTCGGAAAGATTGTTTTACTCTTTACTTTGCTATACCATGTGCTCACTTTGAATAAGCTCCATAGGGAAAATACATGCCCTTGTGGAATTCGTCAATTTTTTGCTCCCCGACTTGAAAACACTTGAAAAACAAGGGACGTTAATTTTCCACAGATAACACCAATTTTTTATTTTTATAATAACAAATTAAATGATAAATTTGAAAAACTTTAAAAAATATTATACAAATATTTTGAAGTCAGCTGCTGTTTGTAAAAAACGAGAAGTGAGGTTATTGTATACTTCTGTGTCGGTTAGGTGTGGTTGTATTATTTCATAATAATGGAAACAAAAATTATTTGGTAGGATTTACAATAAAAAATTTAAAAGAAAAACCACACACATTTGCTAAAAACGCTTTCAAAACTTACATATTATAGTGAGTAATATCACCATATCCGATGCGCGATTGCCGTCAGCTTGGGGTATAGCTTTGTAATGTGATCTTCAGGAGTTCAAATCCTCCCTTTCGCTTTATTTTTTTTTTTAATTATTTTTTTATGAAAAATGTTTCATTCTTGAAAATCCAATTATATTATTATTCTTTAAATACACAACGTAAATTGTGTAGACAAATTACACCTAGAACGCATGTTCAAGTGCGGAGATAGTTTTATAATCCTTTGGGTTACTCTTTGAATGCAGATGACAATACATTCCAACTCTTCTTAGGGTGCTTTGTCTCTTACGAGACGTAGCGATCTTCTCTCCTATGCCTGTGTTGCGCGTTTAGAGTGCCACAGACATAGAGGACCTACAGCTTAACGTGGGCTCCGAACCACGGGAAGTGTAAACACTTCTACTCCAGAGAAGATTTACTAGCGCGTTAGACTTCTACGCTGAGGGTCCTGGGTTCAATTCCCAGTACCGGAACATCGGATTTTTAACGGCCGTTCTCCCTCGCAAGACATTCCAACATTTGATTTAATTTAAATTTTTGCTTGCGTTAAACAATTTAATTGTTATTATTAAATGCATAACAGTTAAATAAAATTTTATTATTTAAATTCTTATAAAACCGAAAGATGCATGTATTTTTTTGTGTTTTTAGAGAATATTAACGCAGTTGGATTTATAGACATGAATCGTTTTTCATACAAAAATAATTGAAGCTGAAGAGAGGATTCGAACTCCCGAAGGTCACTTCACAAAGCATATCCATAACCGCTACTCCACGCCGGCGGCATTTGTTAGTTTTACTATATCAATTCTATAAATTATTTCAGGGTTTATCAAATTTATCGTTTAATTTGGTATTCTAAAAATATAAAGTATATGTAATCTCTGCCTGCACCTTGTTTTCCATGCGTTCTTCAACTTGGGGAGCAAAAAAATTGAAGAACTCTATGAATGCATGTATTCAAAGTCAGCACACGGTATAGCCAGCAAACATAAAAGCCAAGAACATGTGAAAATTGTGACAGTTAATGAAATTAGAAATTGAATAATCAGTACAAGTATAATACCATATAGATTTAGTTTGACATCTTACATTTAATATAAAATTCCTATTTTACCTAACTGGTAAAATGATGTTGAATTTATCACATCAACATTCTTTAAAGTAAATAGCCAAGCCTAAGAATTTGTTGATCAAAACTGAAAATAAATGGCAAAATACAATAATAATACCATATTAATGACCAATTTTTTGAGATTTATTATAAGCAGAGATGGAAACCATAATATAGGTGAAATAATATTATCGTTCAAATTTGTAATTTTATTAAAATATCCATCACTATTTCCCTTGAAAAAATAATTATTTCCATCTCCTCTTCAATCCTGCAGATGTACCATTAAATTCGCAAAAATCATCACCTTAAGTATAACTAACTTTAATAAGAATCTCTACAACTGTATAAAAAATAGCTTAATGAACTTCAAAATGTATGGATACTATAAAACCTGTAACCTACAAAATTAAATTAGAAGTAATAAAAAAATAACAACTGTTTTTAGTTTGGAATTGGTCAGTCTTCAATCAAATCCCGAACAATACATTTCAAGTTCAAAAAAAATTTTATAAAAAGCAAAATCAAACAAAAACAAGAACCCTACACACTGTGTGTTCACTTGCCATAAGCAACTGAAATCTGACCACATCATTTGCTTTAAAAAAATAAACAAGTGTTATAAAACCCATTTAAATATTGGATTCTTACAATACAACTGAATATACACAAGTCTACTTCTCTTAATATTCAACTAAATGTCATAAACAACTGCTGCAAAGTCAACTTTTAAAGCTACACAATTGCATACAATTATTAGGCATACTATATCAAATATAACAATGAAATAATGATATTTATCGAGAACCTTGCAACATAAATTTTTAAAATTTTGCTTTTAAATCTACAAGTAATAAGTATAGACTTAGTGAATGGTAACTACTACAAAAGAAATAAATAAAAATACAATCACAAATGCCACAGCATTTAAGCGTTTCAAGCGCTTCATCGATGTTAATAAACAAATTATACTGAATCGGAAGAATGAGAAATCGTTACAACTGATACAGCAGGAGAAGAAGAAGGTGCACACTGATGTGATGGTGACATTGGTGAATCGTTACTCTGAAAATACAAGAAAACTCAAATAGTTAGTTTAACATTTGCCAAACGTACCTACATACGTCTTTATATATACATATGTTTTTAGCGGGAGCTCCCAAAGCAAGATTCATATCCCACACAAATTGGTGCTATTTGATATATACATGAATTAAACAAATTAAGTCGGTTACTTAACAAGCAGATTCACTAAAGGAGTTTGACTTAATCTATCGTATGGATTAAATATATATATCAAATTGGTATTCATTAACAGTGTTTAAATTTAACACTGGTTTATGTATATGCAGGGAATTTTTCTTTTTAGTATACATTGTACATGTAATTGTCTATGTATACTTGTAAAAGAACGTATCAATTACGCCTATTATGTAGGCAACCAACTATACAGACAACTAAAAAAACAGAAGCATGCAGAAACGTCACTATAATTGTAAATTATTTTAGTATGAAGGTTATGTTCGATGCAGTGTTTATATTAAACAGATAAATCGGTACTGGTCAAGAATATGGGTCCCAAACCATGTTCTAATTTATGTTATTATTAGATAATGTAAACATTTGCTAACCTAACCTAACCTAACCCAACCTAACCTAACCTAACCTGGTACTGGTCAAGGTTAGGTTAGGTTAGGTTAGATTAGGTTAGGTTAGGTTAGGTTAGATTAGGTTAGGTTAGGTTAGGTTAGGTTAGGTTAGGTTAGGTTAGGTTAGGTTAGGTTAGGTTAGGTTAGGTTAGGTTAGGTTAGGTTAGGTTAGGTTAGGTTAGCAAATGTTTACATTATCAAATTAGAACATAAATTAGAACATAAATTAGAACATAAATTAGAACATGGTTTGGGACCCATATTCTTGACCAGTGCCGATAAATCAAAATGAGTGGAACAACAACGACGATTATTATCGTAAAACATTAAATACCAATAACAGAAAACGGAAATGAAAATAAAAACAATAGTTACAAGTATGGTCACCTTGTACTTCTAAACAATAACCTAAACGGTGTTGAAAAGCACACACAGCATTCGCAAGAAAGTCAGGATTCAAGCTATTGCATTCGGTACTCTTTTAATTCATCAATACTTTGTATTGGAATATTTGTATAAACTTTTGATTTCAGGTATCCCCAAGCAAAGAAGTCATTGGGCGACAAATCTGCAGAATGCGGGGGCTGCTGTACGGTACCGAATCTCCCTATCCAATGCCCTGGAAACCTGTCGTTTAGAAAGTTTCTTATAGCATTCATGGAATGCGAAGGGGCTCCATCCATCAGAAACCACGGGTCATCAATGTTTAAGTTTTCTATTGCCGGAATGATGCCTTCCTTAATAGCTCTATAAATTTGGCTATACTGAGATTACCATCAATAATCTATGGACCGATAAGCTTATTTTCAAGTATTCCCAGCCATACGTTAACTTTCCCTGTGTATTGACTGTGAGTTAAGTTTTGTAAACGGCGGTTAGTGCGGGACCAATATCTAAGGAATAAGATTAGCAGGATAATGGATAGTGAAATAAATGAGGAATTATAATATACGCCGAAAATTTTGTGAATTGACTTCTCCATTTATTGTGAAAGTTGCTTCATCACTAAAAACTATCTTATTTAAAATGTTCATTTAGCAAATTAAAGAAAGTTTCACAAAAGATTGTTCTTTTTTCTTTGTCCGAGGTTTTAGAAACATTAACATGTGAACCTATTTCTCCAAGTGATACTATGGGGTTTTCTTCGACGTAGCATAAAATATTTAAATTCATTTCTTCGATTAAACGTGATTACTTTTAGTTTTTACTTTATGGAAATTTATTACGCATCCCTCTGATTTAAATTTTCTAACAATTGTTTGTATGGTTCGAATACAAGGAAAAGATCTTTTTGGATATTTTACTGAAAATAAGTCTCTCACAGTTCTTAAGCTGTTACCATTCTGATACCACATTAGAATTTCCACTTTTTCGTCTTTACTGTACATGGTTGTATAAAAAACGCAATAAAGATTAATTTTATTTTTTAATATTGAATTAATTTGATTGTTTTGGCCACAGCATGCTTTTGTTTTTCTTACAAAAATTGAAATTAGAAAAATTTAGTTTTCTGTATAGTTGGTTGCCTACACAATAGGCGTAATTGATGCGTTCTTTTTAAAGGTATACATAGACAATTACATGTACAATGTATACTAAAAAAAATTCCCTGTATATATACAAGGTATTTAAAAAATACGTTCGGATATTTTACCCACTTATAGATCTCATCAATACAAACAAAAAAGTGGTAAAAACAGGGGTTCAAAAATCAACCGTTTTCAAGATATGGAATTTTTTTAAGAAAATAAATATTGCTTGCTATTTCAATAAGTTCCACGCCCGAGCCCCATCATGCATCAACCACATATTCATTCTATGATTGAGGGGTACATCTTCTAACAATAGTGGCAAGGCATTACGCAGAAAGTCAAGATACAATTGGCCTTCATATAAGAATTAGACCAAATATAGAAAACTCATCATCATAAATATTCACGCACCGTCGGAGAAGAAAAGCGCAGAAGAAGATTAGTATTACGAAAAACTAGAAGAAATATATAAGAAGATAGCCAACTATGATCAAAAAATAGGGGATTGTAATGCGAAAATTGGGAGGGAACAGATGTACCGACCGGTAATAGGACAACACAGTAAACAGAAAATCTAATCGAAATGGAGAAAGACTAATAGAATTTGCAACTGGAAATAAAATGAGAATAATGAGTACGTATTTCATGTACAAAGATATTCATAGAGAGATATGGGTATCCCCAGACGAGAGGACAACAAATCAAATTGTTCACGTCCTAACAGAAGCCGAACGTGCAAACACTATGCCGGAAAAAAATAAGGAAGTGAGAAGTAAGAAAGAAGTGCTAAATGGGATCTGGAAAAGCTACGAATTGAACAACAGTTAAAAGATTATCAAGAAATCATAACAAATAATGTAGGGAAGATTACAGAGGAGACAGATATGAACCGGAAATGGCAAAGAACAGAGGAAGTAATATGGGAAGCTGCAAAAGTAGCAAACAAGGACAAAAAGAATAATAAAGCGATGGTTCGACGCGGAATGTGCTAAAGCAATAAAAGAAAAGAGAACAGCCAGATTAGAGGCGCTACAAACACCCACCGAACTAAACAGAAACAAGTACAAAGAAAAGCAAAGAGAATTAAAGAGGATCTGCAGAAAGAAGAAGCGAGAATTTATGGAACTAAAACTGGAAAATATGGAGGAAAAATACAGAAAGAAGGACGTGTGAAGAAAAGAAAAAAGAAGGTACCAAGGAAAAACCCAATATTATAAAGATACGGATGAAAACCTAATAGGGGGGAGGGAGGAAAATATGCAAGGTTGGGTACAACACTTTGAGAGTATGTTATATGATGCGGAACAAGAAGAAGGGGATACAGTGAACCAACTGACAATAAGAGCGGAAGAAACAATGAAACCGGAACTTGATGAAATAAAAGAAATTATAGGGAAAACGAGGAATAATAAAAGTCCAGGAGAAAGTGGCATAATGTCAGAACTCATAAAAAATGGGGGGAGGAACTGCACATGAAATAACAGCAGAAGTCTGGGAGAAAAAGGAAATGCCAAGCAGGTGCGAAGAATCAACACTATGTACAATATATAAAAAAGGAGGTAGATCAAAATTCCAAAATTACAGAGGGATTGCACTCCTAGACGTAACATCCAAGGTCATGGCATCTAGCATAAAAGAGAGACTAACAGAATGCGCAGAAAGAATTATACAGGATTACCAAGGAGGTTTCAGATTGGGGAGGTCAACGGTGGACCAAATTTGTATATACACTAAGACAAACACAAGCAAAATGTTAGAGTGCAGAACTCCTATGTACACATTATTCATACACTTTACGGAAGCGTACGATTCTGTGAATAGGAAAAAAGTATATGAAATAATGGAAGAATTTGAGATACCACCAAAAATAATAAGATTAGTAAAAATGACAGTGCGAAGAACAAAATGTAAAATAAAAGCGGATGGAAACAAAAGTGAAAACTTCAAAGTAAACAAAGGGTTAAGGCAGGGAGACCCACTATCCACAGTATTATTTAATTTTTGTAACACACAACATTAAGAACTGTATTGAAGCCAAGAGAATATGCTGGTTAGGACATGCGATGCATCAACCAGAGGAGAGGACAGTCAGGGGAGTCATAAGAAGTGAGAGCGTAAACACAAGACGAGGAAGACCCCGAAACGGATGGCTGGAGCAGGTGGAGCAGGATCTCAGGACATTGAGAATGCAGAGATGGAAAGAGATAGCAACAGACAGGAGGAAGTGGGTAGAAAGTAGTATACCAAGCCTTGGGCCAGGAGGGCCTGTAGTGCTTTATTATATAACAAAGCTTGCGTTTTCCGCAAGTCTTGTCAGTGCCCATCGGCAAAACACCAGACGTGCAGCATAACGTGCGGCTGTACCCTTTGAATATGGTATGAATACAATTGCTCCTCGCGTAACATTCTCAAAATCAGGGAAGCATTAATATTTGTTTCAGCAGAAAGTCTTCTAGTACTGGTACCTGAATTTTGTCACATGGAAGTGCCCGGTTCGGAAATGCTTCGGTCTACAAGCGACGTGTCTCATAAGAATTACCACTGCCATTTCCACATTAATATACATATTGCAACAATAACAATAACAATATTGACACTTACAAAAACTCAAACAAATGTTGTTTTATCCACTTCTATAGCAGACATGAAAAATACGATTCTGCACTCCTACTCTGCGTAAATAATTTGGCTATATTTCCTAAACGAAAATTACAATGACAGGTGAATAATAGGACGAAGAGGTCCAGTTGTATGGCCACCTAGATCTCCTGAACTACATCCAGCCGACTTTTGTATTTGGAGGTATTTAAAGTCGTTAATTTATTCAAGCCCTGTGAATACTTTAAACGAATAGAACATGCCTGCCAGACTGTTGGTATGAATTCGGCAATCTTTGAAAGAATGCAGCGTTGATTTTTATGGAGATGCGAAGGATGTGTACAAATGGAAGCAGGACATGTAGAACATCTACTTTAATTATTTATAATTAAAATGTTTTATTTACACGGCTATTTGTTTTAACGGTGAGGAACTTATTGAAATAGCAAGCATTATTTATTTTCTTAAAAAAACTTTCTAAAAAAAATATATATATATATATATATACCAATTAAACACCAAGGAGAAAGATGATCACATTAATTTAAATACAGCTCTTTTGATATAAGGCAACAACAGAATATT